>CAKAOH010019618.1:0-109883 GCA_916701665.1 Sebastiscus tertius
TTGAAGACAGAATAGAGGGACTGAAAATGTATATTTATTGACACGTTGAATATCCCACTGGGCATACAGTGCTCACTTACACATATCACATACTTGGGCTACACTAGTCATTTCCCAAATTTTAAAACCACTGATTATTCCAAATGCTACCTTGATGTTTAGTGTTGCAACACTGTTACCCCCAATCTATAATTTTACAAAATTTGACAGTAAGCAACAAAAAATCAAAACAAAATGTTTCTCAAAGGGTCTCACAAACAAGCAGATTAAAAAGTTACCAAAATGTTCAGTAGATCGGACAATCATCTAACAACTTCAAAAGCATGTGACCTTTAATTAATTACCAATATGGCTTTATTTCAACCTTATTGCACTTGAGTTATCCTTTATCTTAATTTTGCTGAATTCCTCTTTTAGTTTCATCTTTGTTTCTTTTGTCACAACAAACACTATTTAAGATTGTCTCTGTTTGGCTAAAAATAGCATGACTGCAATTACAGTGAAATTAATTCAAACTTTTATTTTTTTTAAGTAATATTTTCTTTCATATGTATTTGGGCAGTTGACCAGTGAACTACTCTGCCCATTTTCTGAGTGCATTGGCCTTCAGGTCAAAATCTTCTCTTTGAGATATCAATAATTCGCGGTCTTGTTCAAAATCAAAGATGGGGGCATTGATGACATCTAGCCAGGCTAGCCTGGCAATGAAATGCAACCATGTCACTGGTATGTGCTTATTGAATGGCTGACATTTTTTAAAAGCTTCTTGCGTGTCGTTTGATTTGTGTACTTCAGCCAAAAATTCTTGGCTAGCTGCATCTGGATCGCAGTTGAGATTGAAGATAACAGAGATTTCAGGGGCAGGAATGCGTCTCGTTCTGATTTTGCTGACATGAGCTGCATCAACTTCAGTTTCAGTGGGGCTTTCTGTAGGGACTGGATTTCCTTTGCTTTTCCTCTGCGCCGTAACAGACTTAACTATCTTATCTACAACTGTCGAGTTGGCAATACGGAGTAGGTGAATGTGCAAACTGCTTTGAAATAAATTCCCAAACATGAAGTTGACCCCAGTGATGTCATCATTGCTCGGGCGCTGGTTTTCTTTCACAGTTTGCATGTCAATCTTGTGCTGCCTGAAGTACCTTGGTAAGAAAAAAACATTCACACAAAAAAAATAAAGGAATTTAAAAATGCACAAACTGACAGAATATTGTACGTGTATTCAATACTGGCACAAACTAATTTGGTTTTTCACATGTGCTCACACATTAACATGTACACAACACACCAGGAATGTAACTTTTTATTTCGAAATTCAACTATGTGGGACAATTCAATATTTGATCTGAAATCAGCTGTATAAGCGCAACCGACTGAGCCTTAAACTCCAAAGGCAACCCCTCTCTCAAAGTGGATGGACAATGCAGTGCCTTACAATATTGCATGTCGCTGCTTGTCTACACGGGAAGCATTTCAGTTGCATTTTTCAGTTGTTCCTCTCAATTATAATCAATTCACCTGTCTACGCAGGACTCGCAACTGCACGTGTTTCATGTGCTTAGCTGCGACCCAAAGGCTTGAAGTCTATTCTCTTCTGTTTTACACATGTACTAAATACAGCGATTGTGTGGATCACAGTACCTACCTCTCTGACTCCTCTCTCATCCTGCTGGGGTTGTTTGCAATGTGGGGTACCAGCCTCAGGTACTCGCTGGCTGTGTAGGCATGCGGTGGATAGTGCCCTCTCAGGTCTTTGAGAAATAAACCTGGAATGGGCCCTGAGTCTGACACCCACTCTCCCCTGGCCTTTCTAGCAAGAGTGTCAAACAGCACAGCCAGGGACAGGGCCACTATCCCCACCCCACCAAGAGTGACCTTGCCCTCCTTGCCAAAAGTGGTCCTCAGGTCCTGGTTGAAGTCCTCCAGCTGCTTGGGAGTCAGGGAGGACTGCACTGTCCTGTAGTGGTCCTCCAGGTGAAGTGAAGAGTTGACTGACAACATGTTGACGAAAAGAGGACTGGGGTTGTAGTTTGGAAAAGGGCAGATGTCTCGAGCAACAGAGGCCACGAGGGCAGCGTCCTCAACAGGGCACTGCATGTTCCCCATCTTGAGGAGAATTTGTCTGTCAGCAATTTGACTAAGAACAATCTCTACGAAAAAGTTCAGTGCTTTCTCTGGCTGCGTCTAACAGGCTGTCCCTGGACATCACAAATAAAGCCACAGTGGGACCCTGATGTAGAGTCTGTAATTAATGATTCACTTGATTCACCCCATGTGACTGTGTCCCTGTTTGATCTGGTGGTCATCTTGCCAAAGCACATTGACCCACACATTGATTATTTTTTAGAGAACTCTATCAGAGAGTGGGACTGAGTAGGTGGAAATATCATCATCAGTGTAGCTGCAGTAATACGCTTCACCATGGCAATTAATAAATGAAGGGCAGAACCTCGATTTAACTCCAAGCTAAAACTACTAATGCGAGCGTATGCAGACAATGTGCATTTATCTTTTTAAAAACAATTACACCGCAGCAGTGAAAAAGCATAAGATGGAATGGGGAAAAATGCTTAATGAGTCAATGCAATCATTCATATCTTACCAGTCTTTATAACGATTGTATGCTGAAGAAAAGACACAAATACACACAAATAGGATTATACATTTGAATACACACACCTGAATGACTATGGTTTTACAAACTTGGCATAGTTAAGAGATTTGAATCAAAATATAGACTTCTTTCAGTTGTTACTCATGATATCTGTCTTTTGAAGACAGAATAGAGGGACTGAAAATGTATATTTATTGACACGTTGAATATCCCACTGGGCATACAGTGCTCACTTACGCATATCACATACTTGGGTTACACTAGTCATTTCCCAAATTTTAAAACCACTGATTATTCCAAATGCTACCTTGATGTTTAGTGTTGCAACACTGTTACCCCCAATCTATAATTTTACAAAACTGGACAGTAAGCAACAAAAAATCGAAACAAAATGTTTCTCAAAGGGTCTCACAAACAAGCAGATTAAAAAGTTACCAAAATGTACAGTAGATCGGGCAATAATCTAATAACAAACAATGTGACCTTTAATTAATTACCAATATGGCTTTATTTCAATCGTATTCCACTTTGGTTATCTTGATTTTGCTGAATTCCTCTTTTACTTTGGTTCATCTTTGTTTCTTTTGTCATAACTGTGACCACTTTTTAAGATTATTTCAAATAGTCTCTTTTTGGTTAATAATAGCATGACGGCAATTACAGTGTAGGCTAATGAACTCAAACTTTTATTATTTTTTTATTTTAAAAGTAATATTTTTTTCATATGTATTTGGACAATTGACCAGTGAACTACTCTGCCCATTTTCTGAGTGCGTTGGCCTTCAGGTCAAAATTATCTCTTTGAGCTTCCAATACTTTGCGTTTGTTTCCAAAATCAACATCGTTGATGACATCTAGCCAGGCTAGCTTGGCAGTGAAATGCAACCATGTCTCGAGCCTTGGCTGTGGCCAACATCGTCTAAAAGTTTTCTTCGTGTCCTTTGATTTGTGCACTTCAGCCACATATTCTTGGCTAGCTGCATCTGGATCGCAATTGAGATTGAAGATAACAGAGATTTCAGTGGGAAGAATGCATCTCTTTCTGGTTGTGCAGACACGAACTGCATCAACTCCAGTTTCAGTGGTGCTTTCTGTAGGGACTGGTTTTCCTTTGCTTTTCCTCTGTGCCGTAACAGACTTAACTATCTTATCTACAACTGTGGAGTTGGCAATACGGAGTAGATGAATGTGCAAACTTATTTGAAATGAATTCCCAAACTTGACGTTGACTCCAGTGATGTCATCAATGCTCTGGCCCTGGTTTACTTTCACAGTTTGCATCATGTGCTGCCTGAAGTACCTTGGTAAGAAAAAAACACAAAAAAAAATAAAGGAATTTAAAAACATTTTGGATTATTTCAGAAAATAAGCTCTGTGGCAAACATAAGTTTATGATACACATTTTGTTCAGCAAGATAATCTTCACAAATGAACACCACTTTTATGATTTTTGAAGCATGAATGCAATCACCAGAAGTAAAATGCTAATGTTAGGCTATAAACGAACTACACCACAGTCACATGAGTGTGAGTATACACAATGAGGCTGTAAAGGCGGACGAGTCCGCGTGATGATGTTTAGTAGTCTCATTTTGTCACTTGTTAGCAATCGCCTTTTCCTGGTTTTAGGACTCATTCCTGTAACACTATTGCAGAGCCTCAAAATATTGTATATTGTTGCGACATTGCCAGAGCAAAAGCCAGAGCCAGAGCCTTGGTTGGATAAAACATCAACTCTGGGTATAATAACGCTGGTTAAGTGCATGCAAGATGCATCAGTATCATCATCAATGGAGCTGCAGTAACACGATTCATGAATAAATGAAGGGTAGAGCCTCCATTTTACTCCAAGCTAAAACTACTAATATGAGCGTATGCAGACGATGTGCATTTATCTTTTTAAAAATGAAACAGCATAAGCTGTAATGGGGGAAAAGGCTTAATGAGTCAATGCAATTAATGATATCTTACCAGACTTTATAACGCTTGTATGCAAAACGTTAAAATCTCTTTAGCTTGTATTAACCACAGACCTTATTTCAGGCATCAAAACCCCATCAAAACCCATTCAAAAAACACACTGACTTTAAGGTGAGAGAACTGGAAGTGCTAAGATGCTAACTCACTTCTGAGTTTTAGGACTCATTCCTGTAGCACTCTATTGCAGAGCCTCACAATATTGCATGTCGCTGCTTGTCTACACAGGAAGCATTTCAGTTGCATTTTTCAGTTGTTCCTCTCATTTATAATCAATTCACCTGTCTACACAGGCCACGTAACTGCACGTGTTTCATGTGCTTACCTGCGACCCAAAGTCTTGAATTCTATTATGTTTTACACATGTAAATACAGTGATTGTGTGGATCACAGTACCTACCTCTCTGACTCCTCTCTCATCCTGGTGGGGTTGTTTGCAATGTGGGGTACCAGCCTCAGGTACTCGCTGGCTGTGTAGGCATGCGGTGGATAGTGCCCTCTCAGGTCTTTGAGAAATAAACCTGGAATGGGCCCTGAGTCTGACACCCACTCTCCCCTGGCCTTTCTGGCAAGAGTGTCAAACAGCACAGCCAGGGACAGGGCCACTATCCCCACTCCACCAAGAGTGACCTTGCCCTCCCTGCCAAAAGTGGTCCTCAGGTCCTGGTTGAAGTCCTCCAGCTGCTTGGGAGTCAGGGAGGACTGCACTGTCCTGTAGTGGTCCCTCAGGTGAAGTGAAGAGTTGACTGACAACATGTTGACGAAAAGAGGACTGGGGTTGTAGTTTGGGAAAGGGCAGATGTCTCGAGCAACAGAGGCCAGGAGGGCTGCGTCCTCA
Organism: Sebastiscus tertius; assembly: GCA_916701665.1. Lineage (NCBI taxonomy): Eukaryota > Metazoa > Chordata > Actinopteri > Perciformes > Sebastidae > Sebastiscus > Sebastiscus tertius. The sequence goes on from CAKAOH010019618.1 coordinate 5,430, forward strand.
GCAGGGCAGTGCATGTTCCCCATCTTGATGTCAATTTGTCAGTTGATGAAGATTTAACTGAGAGCAATTGAACTAGACAACAGTACCTGTGTGACTGTACCTGCGTGTTTATCTGACAGACTGTCCCTGGAAATAAAGTCAGAGTGGCATCATGACGTCAAATCTGTAATTAATCATTATTTAGCTGCTTCCTATAATATGGGACTATCAGAATTTCAGCAGGTGACCTGGTGACTGAAATGTTTTTTCTGTCTCAGAATGGTTGGATTTCATTCATGAGGATTATGTCTGACAGATTATAGCCCACTCAGTCCTTTTTACCTGCTAAAAAACCTTTAAAGGACCATTACAACCCATAAAATACAGTTTTCACCTGCAAAAAACTGATTGCAGCTCCTATCGATTTCAAATGACACCCACATAATTAGTATTAGCTGGAGTTGCAACACCGTTACTCCCAAAATATAAGTTCATGAAATTGGACAGAAAGGAATAAAAGTTTCAAACTACTCTTCCCATTTTCCGAGTGCATTGGCCTTCAGATCAAACTCACCTCTTTGACCAACCATTAAAGAAACACAAGCAATTCCAGCTGTAAACAATGGGAAGTTCGTGATATGTAGCCATTCAAACCAGGCAACACGGTGCAGCCATGTCTTTGGTAAATCCCGACCTTGCACAGTCTTGTAGATTTCAAAGGCGTCTCGGGTGTGACGGTCAGATTTTTACACTTCAGCCAAAAATTCGTTGTCAACAGCTTCTGGGTCACAGTTGAGATTAAATACCATTTCATCTGTCTGATCCATTCTACGACGGAAGCCATGCACATCAAGCGTAGAGTTGATGCGGTGGATGTGATATTGCAAACTGGTTGCAAAAAAGAATCCCAGCATCAAATTGACTGCTGTGATCTCTTCCCTTATCGGTATCGTGTTGTTTTTTACCACCTTGTCCAAAGAGAGGTCATCGATTTTTAACTGCTTGAAGTACCTTGGTGAGATAAACAGACAATAAAATCACACAAGCTGACTTAAAGTACACACATTCAATAGTGGCAAACTGAGGGCACATGCACACAAGTACACATTGCAGTACCTACCTCTCTGACTCCTCTCTCATCCTGGTGGGGTTGTTTGCAATGTGGGGTACTAGCCTCAGGTACTCGCTGGCAGTGTAGACATGCGGTGGATAGTGCCCTCTCAGGTCTTTGAGAAATAAACCTGGAATGGGCCCTGAGTCTGACACCCACTCTCCCCTGGCCTTTCTGGCAAGAGTGTCAAACAGCACAGCCAGGGAGAGGGCCGCTACCTCCACCCCACCAAGAGTGACCTTGCCCTCCCTGCCAAAAGTGGTCCTCAGGCCCTGGGTGAAGTCCTCCAGCTGCTTGGGGGTCAGGGAGGACTACACTGTCCTGTAATGGTCCCTCAGCTGAAGTGAAGAGTTGAAGGACAGCATTTTGCCGAAAAGAGGACTGGGGTTGTAGTTTGGGAAAGGGCAGATGTCTCGAGCAACAGAGGCCGGGAGGGCTGTGTCCTCACCAGGGCACTGCATGTTCCCCATCTTGATGTCATTTTGTCAGTTGATGGAGATTTAACTGAGAACAATCTCTGTGAAAACGATTCAACTAGACAACAGTACCTGTGTGACAATACCTGTGTGTTTATCTGACAGACTGTCCCTGGAAATAAAGTCAGAGTGACATCATGACGTCAAATCTGTAATTAATTATTAATTGGCTGCTTCCTCCAATATGGGACTTTATTTGCCTGTCTCTTGCACTGATGTTTGATCTGTTCCTCATCTTGCCAAAGCACACCGACATGCATATTTACAGACTGGCTGACGGGTTGAAAGTTGCAAAAAAGAGTGCGACGATAGTAAAGGTTATATTCAAACATGTTCAAAAATGTGTGCTTAAACTAAAAATCGAAAAATGTAGCCATACATAAATAAATTACTTCACATTTGTTATATTGAATCATGTTATTTATTTATTTGTATGTCATTTATTACTTCCAAATGTGGCAGTTGATTTAGTTGATCAGCCCTGTGAGGTCTTTGACTATTTATAGTCACAGTATAGGTGATGTGCAGTCATCTGGTCGATGTCTTCTAGGAAAGAGCAAAGGTGCAGCAACTGTATGCACAACCTATAGTTGTTGTTGTCAATACCGCTTACCCAGCAGTGACCTGGTCTTCAGATCGGGCCAAAACAAACATTGCCCTTGAGTCACCCTAAAAGTAAACAGATAGTTTACTTTTAGTGTGACTTGAGGACAAATGACAGAAAGAGTTTGTTAACATCTGAGCTGCAGTCGCCTACAGCAGCCACATGAGGAGTCCATGGTCCTATTGCCATGGCAGAGCAACAGCTTGACAGTTCAAGTACTCCATGAATCACTTCATGTAAAAAAAAAAAAAAACTGTCTTCAAAAAAACAATCTTTCCTGTCTTTTTAAGATCACAAGGGGATGGACACTACTGGCTCAGCTCAAACATCACTGATGAATGGATGGCTTGATGAAGGCTGAAGACTGAGAGTCTCTTCTTTGCCCAAGAGAGGGCAGCAGATGCTTGTAAAGAGATCAAACTAATATTGTGGTGCCTTTATCAGTAATGCTGAAAATATCCTTGAATCATACTATATAATCACTAAAGCAAATATCAGTGTTATCTGATATTTAAAAGCACACAGTAATGACTAATTATCATTTTAAACCATGATTTTTAACTAAGTTGAATCAGGATGAAACTATGGTGACTGTCTGCATGTAAGGCTGTCCGGACTAAAATTATTATTAATACCAATTTTGCAAATGACAAATATACTGTATAAGATCATAAGATGTATATGATCAACAGAAAATTCATCGGAAACCATTCTGACAATCGATTAATCCATCCCTTTCACATCATTTTCATAGCAAAAAATGCAAAACATTCCCCTGTGTCACATTCTCACGTGTGACGATTTTGTCATTTTGGCTCTGGGAAATTTTGATGGATATTTCAACATTCAAGCTGAAGAGTTTTTAACGTTTTGTTCTACGATATAAAACACATTAGTAAATATCCCACTCATGAATTTTGAAGCCTTTATGTATCTTAAAAAAAGGCGGTTGCTAACAAGTGGCTAAATGAGACGACTAAACGTCATCACGCCGACCCGTACACTGTAGTGTAGTTCGTTTATAGCTGTGGCTTGCTGTATGCATGTTTTATTCCTATATTAGTTAGACGTTATTTGCATTGTTTTATATATTTCTCTTAATTTTGCCTTGCCTTTGCACCTCAGTGACAATTTAAACGTCTTCTTTGTGCTGACAGAGAGAAGGAACAGAGCATGTTGGAGTAGAGAAAGCAGAGAGAGAGAGAGAACACACACACACACACACACACATACAGCCCACAAACTTTCACAACTGCTCTAGTGTATGTAAAGGCAGATGAATCAGTGCTTTGTGGTCGTGTCGTAGGGGGAATACTGGCCACCCTGCTGGCTGCTGCTGCCATTCTCACACACAGAAAAAGACCTGATGTGATCTCAGACAAGTTCACTCTGCCCTCAAGGAAAGGAACACTCACAGACGCTCATGAATGGGATGTTTGATGCATTTGTGCAAAGTATTATTTCTATATAATAACTATTTTATATTCTACTATTTTTGCAAGGACGCTGTACAGACATGACAGGGCTGGCTTAAGGCATGTACCCATATAAGATTTTGCCTAGGGCGCCACCTTCTGGAGGGTGCTGGTCGCCCTCTAAAAAAATGAATAAATGAATGAATAAATAAATGAATAAATAAATAATATATATATTTTGTAATGCTGGTGGGCGTCCTTCCTCATTTTCTGCATTGAGGTAACAAATGAACAAATAAATAAATAATAAATAAATAAATAAATGAATAGATAAATAAATACACTTTTCACCCCTGTAACTCTCTTTCTCATACATTTTCATCTACCCAGCAGCACTTATTTGTTAATAAAAGTAAAAAATTGTAGTGAAACATCACAGGTCATATCAGAGAGAGAGAGAACGTTCCTATTGGCTGCTCATTCAACGGAGGCAGCTGTCAATCACTCGCAAACTCCGATCAAACAGTCAAACGAGGAAGCGCTGATCAAATATGAATCAATATTCTGTTACTGTAATGCCTATTTCTCGTGTAAGAATGTTTCATCACATCTCGTAGTGTACTGTTTAGCTGTAAAATGAGAAAGTTTGCTTCGGCTGATGGGCGGTGCTTGCTATTTCCTCGACTGTTCTCAACATGACTGCCTGGTCACAAACGTTCTCATTTTGCAGCTAAACAGTACACTACAAGATGATTCTGAGAACATTTGAGGAGAGAAATAGGCGTTACAGTAACAGAATATTGATTCATATTTGATCAGCGCTGCCTAGTTTCAGCGTTTGATCGGAGTTTGCGAGTGATTGACAGCTGCTCAGAGACGGCAAGGCTCCAGCTCGGCTCTGATTGGTTGTTTTCCTCCGGTCTGTTAAATCTTGCAGATGCAATTAGGAGCACCAGAGGACACAGAGATACATGATTTTTTTTTTATATTACCTGTCTCATGCACTACTGTCAGGATATAGTGACCCTTTTATAAAAATAACTTTTTAAAATCATATTTGCTCCATTTCGACCCACTGCAGCTTTAATCTTTAGGAATCTTTATATTATAAGCATTGTGTTTTTTTCATTAGAGGTCCTTATATTACATGACTGTATTATATATATATATATATATATATATATATATATATATAAGACTGTAGCTTATTTTCTGCTGCCAATAGCTAGTTTTGACTAGTGTGTCTTCCTGTCAAACAAAAAACCTGGAAAAGGCAAGTATTTGTAACAGGAGTGGGCTGCTCTCATAACATCCACAAGTTTACCTTCACGTCACTTCTAGTGCGATCAGGATCAGGTGCCTCCTCAAATAGATCAACGCTGGAGTTCCAACAGATGTGTGTGTGTGTGTGTGTGTGTGTGTGTGTGTGGAGGCGTGGTCCTCTGCGTTGCGCGTTGCTAAGCGCAAATTTGGCATATAAACGCAAAATGAGCAGCCAGTAGAGAGCACTGAGCCAGCAGAGGAATTCAACAGGTCTACCTATAGACATCTCTCTCTCTCTCTCTCTCTCTCTCTCTGTCTCTTCCAGTGTGGATGTGTAGAGACTGCCTGCACTCATTCTGTGTGATGGATGGAATTAAAGGCTCCATGGATTGGAAAACAGTCACTCTGCAATAACCTCAAGAAGTTCTGGCATCTGGAATATTGAACCTGGGAGATCAGTTTGGTGGAATTTAAAGGTAAACCTGCAATTTACTAGTTTACTATAAAATTACTGTTATTATTCAGGACATGTGTGTGTTCATCACAAGTGAGCTCATAGCAAACCACGTTTTGTGTTTCTTTATTTTACAATATGTTCTATAGTAGAATAGAATAGAAAGCTTTATTGTCATTGTATTAAATACAACTTCAGAGATTCACAGTTGCCACTTCTGGTCAATACTTTAAAACAAATACTTGACAAGGCTAAACGAGGCAGATAAAACATATAACAGGTAAAATACACACAGTTATAATAAGACAAATACAACAGGTAGAGTAGATGTAATAAACAAATATAAACAGAAGTGTTACACTAGAAGTATAAAATATAAAAATAGATGTAATGTAAACAGAGGTAATTGCACTTGTAAAATAGGTAGGGTAGATGTAATAAATAAAATGTAAACAAAGTTGCACTTGAGGTGTATATTGCATCGAGGATATATTGCACAGATAAATGTATTCACATTCAGTGTATTACATAATTAAACTTATTATTGGAACTACTTTTTGTATAAAAATATCACTGGAATATTTTTTATTTCTTGAAGGGATCATTGAAAGAAAAGATAATAATTATGATTTAATCTGTTTTTTTTATATATATATAAAAAATGACCCTCCCTCCAGTGCATGACTCAGGCATGCGCACTAACTCTCATATGCTCTGTAGCATAACGTGTGAACACTGGGTTTACACTGGTCCTACTGTGTGTGTAGTGATGCAGTGACCTGCGGATGCACTCAGGCTGCTGAAGGATATATTTGCCTTTACTGTTTGAAGTGAAGTCCCCCCCTATAATTACAGCATTATTTAAACAGAGACAGAGGACAGATTCAAGGTGCCTTATATGAAGATGCTGTAGTGTAGGTATAAGCTTGCTAAGAAGGGAGGAAATTAAAGCAGCAGTGGGGCAAATATGATTTTAAAAAGTTATTTTTTATAAAACGGTCCCTATATCCTGACATTGGTGCATTAGACAGGTAATCTGAAAGACATCATGTGCCTCTGTGTCCTCCAGTGCTCCTAATGGCATCTGCAGGATTTCAGGAAAACAACCAATCAGAGCCGAGCTGGAGCCTTGATGTCTCTGAGCAGCTATCAATCACTCGCAAACTCCGATCAAATGGTCAAACTAGGCAGCGCTGATCAAATATTAATCAATATCCTGTTACTGTAATGCTTATTTGTCGTGTAAAAATGTTTCATCACATCTTGTAGTGTACTGTTTAGCTGTAAAATGAGAAACTACAAGATGTGATGAAACCTTTTTACACGAGAAATAGTCATTACAATAACAGAATATTGATTAATATTTGATCAGCGCTGCCTAGTTTGACCGTTTGATCGGAGTTTGCGAGTGATTGACAGCTGCTGCCGTTGAATGAACAGCCAATAGGACGCTCTCTCTCTCTGCAATGACCTCTGATTGGTCAAAGTCTCCCGTCTCGGGCTAGATTTTCTAAAGCCTGAAAACAGAGCCATGAGGAGGTGCAGAAGTCTAGTTTTCTCTCAGAACACTTGAATTACAATATGCTGAAAGGTTATTATGGAATTTTTGCCCAATGATGCCAAAAACTGCTTACTGCCACTTTAAAGTGTGCCGATGTACAGTTACCCAGAAGTCCAAGTTCTTCTATTTTTAAAAAGCACCAAATAATGAGCTAATATAGCGAGCAGTGCAGCAAACAGCTGCATGGAAATGTTGTTCTCATGTGCAGCAAGTGAACAGTCTGAAAGAATAAAGCTGAAATTCAAACTAAAGCTCACTCTCTCTGTTTTGCAGACATCAGTAAGTATACTCTCCATTCAGCAGCGGTAGCTGTTTTTCCCCCGTCATGAAGAGGTCTCTTCCCCTTCCGGGCTGGGTTAGAGCGGCGAGCTTGCTCCTGTGTTTGACCCGGACCGTCCTGGCCGTGGTCCTCACCAACTCCACGCAACTCGAGTCCATCCTGGACAAGTACAGGGTCAAGGATGAGGAGTGGTGGAAAGCCAGGTCGAGAGGGAAGAGGGCCATCAGCGAGGGCGACATGCACCTCATCCTGGACTTGCACAACCAGCTGCGGGGTCAGGTCCACCCTCCTGCCTCCAACATGGAGTACATGGTAAGGACACAGCTCTCGGTCATGTACTGTTGCCGTTGTTTGCACTGTTGGCGCTGTTAGCACTGTTAGCTACCATGTTGAGAGCCGTGTGGAGGCAATAGAAATGCTCCTTTAAAGAGACAGAAAAAGCCACGTTCATGACCAGCCCATCCACTGTGTTGTATTTCCTCACCGTGCGTAAGCAGAGGGCTACCTCCGGGTCTGAGAAGTAAAGCAAATGCGTTTAAGTGCCTTAAACCTGCATTGTTTCTAACAGCCAGCAGGGGGCGACTCCTCTGGTTGCAAAAAGAAGTCTGATTGTATAGAAGTCTATGAGAAATCTATTGATTTATTACCTCAGTAAACATTGTAAACATGAGTTTATGGTCTCAGTCGCTAGTTCCAAGTCTTCTTCAATACAGCATGATGTTCATTTAGTAAATTATGGTCCCATTTAGAGTCAAATAGACCATAAAGCAGGGGACGCTTTAGGGCGTGGCTACCTTGACTAGATTGACATATTGCTACCGTGGCGTTGTCTGGTCTGGGAGTTGTCCGTGTTTTCGTTTTACAACTTTAACCCTTTCACAGTGTGCTTTCAGTTCTTGAAAGTTAAAAGTAACATCTTGGTCACCTGAAAATGTTTTATTCAGCATTCGGTTGTACTTAGCTCCACCCTCTCTTGTCACTTCTGGTTGCAAAAATACAAGATGACGACGGCAAAAGTGCCGAACTCAAGACTTCAAAACGTCAGATCACAAACCAATGGGTGACGTCAAGGTGACTACGTCAACTTCTTAGATACAGTCTATGGTAGCAACAGTAACTTGTATGTGTTTATCATCCGTGAGGCAAACATAAAAACATATAAATCAGATGAATAATCTGGATCAGTTTGTTTGTGTCTGTGCCCTGTGACTGCATGAGTATATACAGTATGTATCATACAATGAAAGAGTACATACACTACTCTCTGAGGGTCGACATCTAGAAAAACTGTCCAAATGAGGGAGGTTTGACACTAAAGTCACAAATCTTTCTCAGAGGAAAGCGCTTTTCTGACTTTCTGACTCAGCTGACTCTGTCAGCTAAAGACAACGGAGTAGGGAAAGAAAGGTGGAGGGAACGATCGAAATCTGAAATCCAAAGCCACCATCTGGCTAGCTGTAGCTCCGGCCTCCTGCTTGTCCGCCCTCGCTGACCCTGGCCCATATCCAGCTTTCTCCCCCGCAGTGTTGTCCTGCCCTCTACCTCAACCATCCTGCCCTCCCTCCTTCCCTTCCTGCCCTGCGTCTCCTTACTCTATCACTCCATTTCTCCTCCTGCTGACTCTCTTTCTCCCTTCCTCGTTCTTTTTTGCCTTCCTGATCTTCAGCCTCACAAGCTTCCCCTCAGGCTTTTCTTCACCCAGCTCACTCAAACCCTGGCCGAGGCCGGTGTTATCTTTTGTTTGATCCTCCACGCATCTCATTTTGGGTGCCGCGGTGGTGAATCTATTTCAAACATGACGAGCCCTCGCCGTTTGAAGTGCTGGGCACGATAGTGTAAATGTATGTCATGTACACTAATCCAGTGTTTCTTTAGCAAGGGATACTATTACTGATGATAATGATGTGGTCAGGCCCAGGGACTGATGAGGGCCAAGTATTTGGTTTTCAGATTGTAGGATTTGGAGGCCAAAAGGGCTGCACTTTCATTGCAGCTCTGACTTCTTAATTTCATACAAAAGCCATTCAGCAAATGCCTTTAAAGCACTGTTACGTTCGTTAATCTAAAGCATGTCATCTCATTTTCACGAGGCCTCTTTAAAAGTTGAATTACAAGCATTTACGTGATGCATTTTGCGTACTTTGAATTCCCAAAGCAAAGCATGGCTTCTTGTTTTATTCCTCAATATTGCTTTCTTGAATTTGCCCTAAACCTACTGCTGTAAGACTGCACATCTTGCACGTAGTTCTGTAGCTGAGGTGGTCCTGGCAGATGGCTGGAAACAGCTCTGTATTTTTGGGAACTTAATGCTCTTTGGAATGCAAAAGGAGATTGGTAGTTGTTACTGTGACCTTTCTCCAAAGGCTGGCGGGCAGTCCATCTTCCTCTCTGCTGGATAATTGAGGGTGAAGAATAACAAGAACACAGAGAGAATAATGAGCTGGCAGAGGACATTAGTATCGGCTGAAGATTGTGTGCAGTGAAAGCTTTCATTATAACCTGCAGGAGTAGTGACACATGGCTTGTGCAGGTGGGCAGAATTGCTTTATAAGAAGGCTTAAGGGCTCATTATGGGTTCTACAAAGTGTTGTCCGAAAATGTCTAAAGGCGAAAGTCTTTTTATCAGGGGCGGCCATTGGGAAGTTCGGGAAGACTCCCGAATGGCCGATCCATTTCAGGCTGAGCCGCCTGTCAGACTGGCTCCTTCCAATCTGGACTGATCCTTGTTTTTGTTGAAATCTGAATGGCTCAGTCATTTTCATCGTGAACGTGACGAATGTACAAGCCGTTGTTATGATACGTACATGGAACAAAGCGATGTTTGCCGACCATTTTCACACCACTCTCAGTCATCACTTAGCTTCATTCCAGACGCCCATGTCGTGAAAATATCTGTGTATTGGAATGATCAGACGAGATTAAGATGAAAGATGAGAAGAGCCTTTTGTGTGCGCACTCTTGACTTTACTCATTTGCAGTTTTCCTCACTTCCGTTTCTCTTCTTGAGCACTGATTCACTTTAGCTGAACATCCAATCAGAGTTATTTCTCTCACCGACGGGCTCCGCCGGCGATTCAACATGCTGAATCGGTTGAAAAACCTCGGACACGGGCAGACTAGAGCCGACGGTGCGGGACACTCCGCAAAAAGTAGACCGGCAGACGGTCACTGACGGCCCAAAATTGACGGACGACTGTCGGCTTGGTGTGTCAGAGCCTTTAGAGAATCATGCAATGTTTTAACTTAAGTTAAATTAAAGTTCGGTCATCAAAACTGGAATGATAAGAATTCTACCCAACGATTACAATATAATGCAAAGATCATGGAAAAATATAGTATCACATGGCAACCTTGCAGGAGGTTGGAGCAGAAAATCACTTCAGTGCTGGTGAAGTAAAGAGTCAAAATATCTCTTCTCCAATCAGGCCTGAACAGTAAGCAGCAGCACAGTGAAGGGGCAACAGTGTGCACAGTGTATTAGCCTTACCAACCATATGGAACGCATTATGGTGGTCAATCAGAGCAGTTACAACTCCACACTTAAGCATTATCCTATTAGTTTTGACGCGTGATAGCCGTAATGCAACCAAACAGTATGCCGGCAGCAGAGCACACTGCACCTATTCTTCTCCCTCCCCAACAAAGTCAACAGTACATTAACTTCTGCCGCAACATTTGAATTGCTCAATCTTATACCCCTGCTTTCCTGCTTTGTTCAAAACAGTTTTCAGGTATTTTGACTACAATTGAGTTTAATTTTCTCATTTTGTTTTACAGTAGAGATGGCATCAAGCCTCCAAACAGAGACTCTCTGTTTTGGTAGCTTTTATTTGTCAGCTTTTTTTTCTCTCTCAGCTTGTTTTACGAGACCAAAACTTACTGGAAACAAGCTATGAAACAACCACATTGAATAGTAGCACCGAGCTGCAAGTTGATGTGGTGATGGTGATACCTCTCTGTTTCCCTTCTCTCTCATGTACGTGTCTGTGTGTAAGAGAGTGAATGTGAGAGGCCTCCTTTTGACTATACTGTGTTAAATTTGCAAGAGGCTTGCGTACAGCCACTCTACCTTGAAGGAAAGAGCAGGTTCACTTTGCCTCAAGTATGTATGGTTGCTTTCAGATTAGTTTCAATGGAATTTATGGTAGCTTAGTTCACTCAGAGAGGATGATGAGATAGCTGAAAAATGTAATGAGTTGCAATCAAAGCCACAACTACAGTAAGTGGCCACTTAAATCATGAGGGTAATCCAGAGTGAAGTTTCAGCTCTGCAAACATCTGGAGGCAAAGCTGCTCTGGACTCATTGAGTTTAACCTGGAGCCCAAAAGAAAACGAATATTACCAAACTTAATGCTTTAGCCACCAGCTGAAAAAAATATTACCTTAGCTGACCCAGCGGACAACCTCCAGGTCTGAAAAGTGAAGCCAAGTGCTTTAAACTTGCATTATTCTAACAGCCAGCAGGGGGCGACTCCTCTGGTTGCAAAAAGAAGTGTGATTGTATAAAAGTCTATGAGAAAATGACCCTACATCTCACTTGATTTATTACCTCAGTAAATATTGTAAACATGAGTTTATTGTCTCAATCGCTAGTTTCAAGTCTTCTTCAAAACAACATGGGGTTCATTTAGTAAATTCTGATCCCATTTATAGTCACATAGACCATAAAGCAGGGGACGCTTTAGGGCTTTAGGGCTACCTTATGATTGACAGGTCGCTACCACGGCATTGTCCGGTCTGTGTGTTGTCCGTTTTTTAGTCTTTACAACAGTGCCTTTTCAGTTCATGAAGGTTAATTGTAACATTTTGGACGCCTAAAAATGTGTTATTCAGCGTTCCACGCTTTTGTATCACTTCTGGTTGCAAAAAATCAACATGGCGACGGCCAAAATGCCTAACTCGAGGCTTCAAAATGACAGTCCACAAACCAATGGGTAACGTCAAGGTGACTTTGTCCACTTCTTATATACAGTCTACGAACTGACCTTCAGAGTTGACCTAAGTTCATCTTTCCAAAGGCAAATAACTCTTTAACCAAGAACCTGTGTGTTGTTTTGCGTGTGTGTGTGTGTGTGCTCTCCAGATATGGGATTATGAGTTAGAGAGGAGCGCAGAGCACTGGGCACATACCTGCCGATGGGAACATGGACCGAGCCACATGTTGACACAAATAGGCCAAAACCTTGGAGCGCACTGGGGCAGGTGTGTATGTACAAAGAAGTGGAGGAAACTGTGTTATTATGTTTTATACAACAGATAAGTGATAATATGATAAGAATAATAGTGTTTTCTTACAATAATATCCTTTTCCACATCGGTGTAATACCAAATTAATCTCGTTTAAATGTAATGTATGTTTTTATGATAAACTGATGACTGTGTAGTGTGAAAAAGGCTTGTAGTGACAAATCCATAGGAAATTATCACCCGGATCTGAAGTTCACCAGCGTCTTTTAGCATAGCCTATCGTTTTTTGGTTTTCCAGGCAGAAATTTTTTTGTGTGGTTCACTCTCTGATCAGATTCATTTCCAGCAACAGCAGACAGATAGCTTTCAGCAAAAAAAATCCCATCTATGCTACCTATCCAACTAGCTGGTGAGCATAGTGGAGCATTTAGCAGCTAAATAGTCAGATATTTCCCTCAGGAGTTGGTAGAGACCAAAACAGAGTTAAAAGGAGAGTGAATGTTGGATTTATGGTCAGAAACACAACTCCTCATGTACGCTAATATTGCTCCAGGTCTGCTAGATGTGTAAATACGCAACTGTTTGCTAACACTTTTGCCTTTAGAAGGTCAAAATATGTCAGTGTTAATATGTTTTTTTCAGCTTGTAATGCCGCCCCCAAGTGGCTAAAAATAGTAAATATATCTTATATTTCATTAAGAACTTAATGTATGATTCCAAAATGGACTGTGTCACCCAGGTTGTGTCTCTAGATTAAAGACCGTACGTCCACACAGGTGTTTTCACTTATTGTGGCTAATTAGGCCTTTTCTCAGAACTGTGAAAAGGTCTAATTAAAATGTTGGGTGTGTTTGTTAAGCTTGTTGTGGCATGAAAAGCACAGGTGTAACTAATATCAGTAATGATGGCTGAGTTCTATTAAGTGCCCCATTAAGCCATGCATTACAGGCGAGCATGCACAATACCAGGAGCCTGGAAATGGCTCATCTAAAGTGAATGTAGCCATCGTTAATGTAATCAATTACACCCGTGCTGTTCCTGCTATGACATGTTAAAATGTCTGCTGTGAAAACGGTTTATTAAAAAGGGAAGATTTTGCCTTTATTGGTCCATGGTGAGATTTTTTCAGTCTCAGGTGAACACCTAGCTCATGGAAACTTCAACAGTGTAGTTTAGTTGCTAGACTATTACTAACAAATTAGATGTGATTGCATTTATAGACATGTCTTAAATTTTCTGGTGATATAATGAAAGGATACTGTATAAGACCTTTTGTGTGACTTTAGGGACCGCCCCCCTACCTACCATGTCCAGGCCTGGTATGATGAGGTGAGGCACTACAGCTATCCCTACTCCCAGGAGTGTAACCCACACTGCCCACTCAGGTGTTCAGGACCTGTTTGTACTCACTACACTCAGGTAAGGGCTTTTTTATTTCTGTCTTCTGTCTTAAAGGATTAACAATGCCTTCGGACAATTTTAGGTTTTTACTTAAAATAAAAAGAACATTTAAAATGTTAGAAAAAACTCTATTATGGAACGGCCCTGCATACCCACACAGGTGTTTTAATTATTCTGGCTGATTAGACCTCAAAGAAGAGATCCACTCCGTTAAAATACACCTGTGTGGAGCTTCTGTGAATATATGAGTTATTTTCTTTATCAGATCTGTTTGATTAAATTCTTCCAGGTTATAAAAGTTTATCATTGTTTTTTATGTTACTGTGAGAGCCGCATGAAATCATGTAAAGTCATGCTGTACTGCAGATCGTGCAATACTAACACCTGATGGCCGCCGCCTTTTAAAAATTCAGCTACAAATGTCTTTGTTTTTGTGTGTTTCAATTTTCAGTTGGTGTGGGCGACTAGCAATCGTATTGGCTGTGCCATCAACGTGTGTTACAACATGAACGTGTGGGGAATGATCTGGACTAAAGCGGTCTATCTGGTCTGCAACTACTCTCCACCGTACGTTTTTTTGTTTTTTTCAATACTATGTGATACAACTTCCTCAAAATAACAGAGATACAATCTAAAGTCATAGATAAGATAAATGGAACGCAGCATAACACCCCGAATCACCAACCGAACTGTCAGTTGCATTGTGGGTAATATAGGCACCGGGTTTTGGCAAGGAAGAAGATTGCATGGAATAAAAAAGACGATATATCGTATTCTTTTTTAGCTGTCCACCTTGAGACAGGAGTGCAATGCTAAATTGCGTGAATGAATGCAGTTTCACAAACATAATGAAATATTGTTTTAGCAGCTAACATAATTTCCAGTAGTTTAAATTTATTAATTACAACACACCTCCATCTTTTGCTTATAAAAACATTAAAATATTGCCAAAATCCTCGAACATTGTTTATTTTAAAACACCATTTTTTGTCTTTTTTTTTTTTTTAACAACGACAAAATCAGTTTCATATTTAATTTTTTTCCTCAGGGGGAACTGGTGGGGTCATGCTCCATACAAATATGGATCTCCCTGTTCTGCCTGTCCAGCTAGCTATGGTGGAGGCTGCAGGAACAACCTCTGCTACAAAGGTAGGTTTTCTGCCATGTTTTATCTCCTCACATACCTTTGTACCTACCCGAAATCTTTATTAATAGTTTTACTGAAAGAAAATGGGTTGTTTTCATTAATTCACAACACTTGTCAAGTATTTCCACATCAAAAATATTAATTTTGAGACATAAATACAAGTCTTACATATCACTGTAAGACAAAGAAAGTGATCAAATCATCGTAAAAACTCAATGACAATCTGTGTTTTCAGACGGGGGCGTTGACAGGCGACCAGCTCCTGAGATTGAGGAGACCAACTACATTGAACCTGAACCGGAACCAGTAAGGGACCGGGATCCCCAACCCAGGGCCCAGACACCAGACCCCTCGCCCAATGACAACCTAGAGAGAAACCAGGTTGTCAGCACAGAGCAGATGTGTAAGGATATCTCCCACAATACTTCATCTCTGTGAATAGTGCAGTTTTGAGAGTGTACGATTTTACTATTATTAAAATGAGGTTGTGAAAAGCTGTTGCTTGTTTGTTATTTTAGGTCAACAGGTCGACTGTGAGACCAAGCTCAGAGATCAGTGCAAGGGGACGACCTGTAACAGGTGAATGCTCAGGAATATGGTGACAAATAATACTGTGTATGCAAATTCTGGGAAACATTTGGTGATGGGAATTATCAGGACAGTTCAGATAGAATCAATATTATGTGCTTAAATTAAAAATAAAGCACCAGTGATGAGATGTGTTTACTTTACTGTTGTTCCTGTCCACAGATACGAGTGTCCACCGGGCTGCCTCGACACGCCTGGAAAAGCAGTCGGGACTGGATATTATGACATGGTAAGAGATCACCAGAGACAACTTCAATTTTCAGTGCATTTTCTGAAACATTTACCTATCCATGGAAAATTATACAGGATGCTAAAAATACTTGCATGTCGTACTGATTTGGAAATAATCTCCGGTATGCATTGGACAAGTCTACCTCGCCTACTGTATCCCACAATGCAAAGCACGGTACAGGCTATACGGACCGAGCCGTACTACAGGCTATACGGTTAAAACAACAGCAGCCAAAACGGCTATTTTTTTTTTACATTTTTCAAAGCTATTTCATCACGAAATTCACTTTTATCAAAGTTTTGAGGTGAGGAATCAACCGTGTAGATTTTGAATATTGACAGTTTTACAATATAAGATGGCAAATCAAAGTTTTTGAGTTTAGAAGCTCCATAAACTGCCGTCACAGCTAGCTATCGTCTGCCGGGGTCGCTACCTTTCCAGCCGGGTGGTCGTCACATTATAGTTTTTGTGGTATTTATACTTATGCTATTATCATTTTTACATCTCTTTTTCTCTATTTCGTTTTTTACTGTTGATCTGATCATTATGAATTATTGTATTCTATTTTATTCGCTTGTAAAGCAGTTTAAAGTGCATTTGATCCATTCGAAAGGTGCTATATAAATACAATTTGATTGATTGATTGACCTATACGCCTATACCATATTGGCTACTGTAAACACCAATCAATAGCCACGACAAGTCCCTCCCTAGCTTACTGTTTTTACAGGAAATAGCACTAGCACTTTGATGGGAAATTTAAGCTATATCTTACTGCACATTAACATTCCCGTCTTTGCCTTTTACTGCAGCAATCCAGTGTTTGTGGAGCTGGTTTACACTCTGGTGTTATTGACAATGATGGAGGATGGCTGGATGTGACCAGACTGGGCAGAAAACAACAATTCACCAAGTCATACAAGAATGGTATTCAATCAATTGGGTATGAATCAGTCTCTGTATTTAGTCTTTCTAGTATTTAGTAAAAAGTGTTTAGTTTAATACAGACTTTATGGGAACTAATGATGCGTGGCTATGCAGCACAGACTACAACTTCATGCATTTTTCTTTAAATTCACAGGAAAAACAGAAGTGCAAATTCCTTCAAAGTAGAGTCGGTGCCTGGTAAGGAGCATAGATGTACACATATTTATCACTTTGAGGACACAGATACAGTAACATGTTGTCAGTATGCAGAAACTCTGTCATTTTGCTGTGCCTTTTTCTTCTCCCAGTCAAGGCAGTAACATGCGACACCACCGTTGCACTTTTCTGCCCTTTCAAGAAACCTGTACGACACTGTCCCAGGTAACTTTACATTTATTCACTTAGGAGACTGAAAACATCTCACTGCTTGGATTAAACCACGATCGGCTTGGCCGATGAGTCACAACTAGTCATTTTAGGGCAAAAGCACAGGACACATCCTGTTATACATCCATGGTCTGTGGTCTATTGGACATCTATTTTGGAGGTCCTTGACATGAAAAAGTGTGCTGGATTTTTCTAACTTTCATTTATGTCCATTGTTCACTTCATGCTCCTCTGGGAAGCGGCCGGGCAAAAAAGTTTAGTACATAAATAAGTAAGTAAATAGTTATAATAGTATGCGTATTTATCATTTTTCATTGTTAAACAACAGGCCATTTTGGTAGAGACATTCAAATTTATGATAGATGTTTTACTGGCGTCCGGTAGTTGCTTTCAGTCCAAAATGGCGGAGGCGTAGCTCTGCTGCTGGGTGCTGACATTGCATTGGAACGAACAATCTTCTTAGCGATATATTTATTTTTTACTTAGCTAACGTTACTTGTTACGTTAAGTTACTGCTCAGGTTCATCCTGACCTCCTGGCATCATTGTCAAAAGTAACGTTATACAGAAGGTAAAGGTAAAAGTAGAAAATTGTGCGCATATTGTGGGGAGACGCCACCGCAGTAACTTGTTTACTTCTGGTATTTTTATATTATATCTCGACAAAGGCTACCTGCTTTGCCATTTATAATTTACTAATATTTACAATCCAACAACCTGTAGTTCTTTAACTCTGCCTAAATATTGTTAGTTCAACCAGTGAGATTATTTCGGACTCCAGATAGCTCTGCCTTTAAGACAGTGAGAACATACAGTAGTTCCAGTGTTTGTACTGAAAATATCCGAGGACCTAAAGTGAGCTCTGGCTTTTTTTCTTCAGGTTGTACTGTCCCAGGAACTGTCTGCGTGACAGTCGAGCCCGAGTCATTGGGACAAAATACTACTCGGATGTAAGTTCTTGCATCATTGTCACAAATTCACCATTAAAGTCTTTCATTGGGTTTTATTGGGAACAATAGACACGATTCACAGCGGCTGTTTTGACTTCTCAAAGCCAGTAAAGCACGGGTGTAATTAACAAGTAAGCCATACCATCAGTGGCACAAACCAAATCAGCATGCACAATATCAGAGACTTTAAACAGTAAATGAAATCCAGTCTTAATTAATTATAAGTTGCACTGAGGCCTTGTTCAGACTGCCATTTTTTGGCACATCCAGATTGATTTTAGAAAGTCTGGACAGCAGAAAACCACATGAAATGTGATTTTTGCGTCCCGACGACTACATGTTCACTGATTTGAGATATAAATCGGATTGGCCTGCAGTCTGTACGTTGCCTTATTTTCCTGTTATCTACTGACAATACACTTATTTGCCCACATGGATCTTTTTCACAGCAAACAATTTGATGTGTCAAAGCAGTAACTAATAACATTAATTATGGCTCTGTTCCATACCAGTGAGCCAGTATGCGTAATACCAGGACCTTGAAATATGGAATGCAGCCTTTATTAAGATTATTATTTACACCTGTGCATTTTCAGCTACAACATTTCAAAATGTCTGTCATGAAACTGTTCTTCTTACTGCTCCAAGGAGCTAAATGGTGTTTTGGGATTCAACCCGTAATTGCACCATCAGACTTAAACACATATAACAACTCATTCTCAAAAAAGGAGTCATCTTCTCTGTTTATTATGTCACCATACGCACTGTAGAGGGGGCCATTTGAATTTTGATGATTTTATGATGATGTTAAAGGTTGCCGCAGTCACCAACCAGACTCTATTTATATATATTATATATATTATTATACATTTATCCTCTAGAGAACAGGACAGATTCTTCTTAGGATTTTTATTCTTATATGAATGATTTGATGTATGTTTTTTTCCCCCCAGAAATCCAGTATCTGCCGAGCAGCCGTTCATGCTGGAGTGATCCAGAATGAGTCGGGAGGGTACCTCGACGTGATGCCTGTGGACAAAAGGAAGCAGTACAGTGGCAGTTACCAGAATGGCATCACCTCAGAGAGGTATGGTTAAAAAATTTAGCGTATTTAGCGTAACTTTGGAGCGTTATTTAACCGCTTTCTCGACAAGCTAGTACGACATGGTTGGTACCAATGGATTCCTTTGGTTTTGTAGTTTAATATGATGCCAGTATCTTCACTCTATCTCTGTCACTACCTCCGAAAGATAGATTGTGTTAAGGTGTTAAAGAAGGCCAATTTGTGTCATCATCGCGGGAACTTTGACAGCCCTGATTAGAATACATCTTTACATCATAACCTGTCTTTGCTGTAAGAAACAACACGTCCATTTACCACATCTCTGCTCCTCTTCTTCTTCTTCTCACAGCCTGCTGAGCCCAACAGGTGGAAAAGCCTTCAGAGTGTTTGCAGTCATCTGAAAAACCACTCTCAAAGGACAGAGTACCATCAAACATGGCCACTTCACATCCAGCAAACCCACTCATTATCATTTTACAACCTGCAATTACATTCATTCCTACAGTAAATATGTACTAAAAGTGTTAACATGGCTTCACTCAAGGCTTCCCCTCTTAAGTTTGGTCATGAGTGACCCAGTGTCCAATAATAGCTTAGCAAATGCAGTTTGGTGAATGATGAATCTGGATCCTAAATTTCTGCAGCTGACCGTAATAGTCACATTGGGCCATGATATCATGACTTCATGCTTTTTATCACCTAAGGTTGAACGTACACCACCAGATTTAGCACCACTCCAAATGCCTCCCACAGAGGTTTTACCAAAGTAATTTTAGATGCAGTATGCCTCAGCTCTCTGTAGACACACACCAGCTAAATAACGGGGCAGTCAGATACCAAGTCATAAAATCTGTTCAGGCATTTTGTGGGAACAGAATTAGACGACTGGTTAGTCAGACTATCCGTGCTGAGATTAACACCCAGTAGAGTATTTGATGCCCACACACACACACCAAAACACTGTCTTGTATATTCAATGGAGGACCAAACCAGACAAATTATTAAAGGTCCCATATCGTGCTCATTTTCAGGTTCATACTTGTATTTTGTGTTTCTACTATAGAACATGTTTACATGCTGTAATGTTCAGAAAACACTTTATTTTCCTCATACTGTCTGCCTGAATATACCCGTATTTACCCTCTGTCTGAAACGCTCCGTTTTAGTGCATTCCAACGGAATTGCGTTGCTAGGCAACAGTTTGGGTCCATGTTTACTTCCTGTCAGCTGATGTTATTTACATACACTGCAACAGGAAACAAACTGGGACACATCTAGAATGTTTATGTTTAAAACCGTGTAATGATATATATAATTGTATATTTGTGACATCACAAATGGACAGAAATCCAAATGGCTGGTTTCAAATGCACAATTTCTGAATACGGGCTGTGTGTAATTCTCCGTATATTGTGCGTTTTGATAGTTTAACGGTATTTATATAGCACTTAAACCTGCTTTATAATATAAAAGACATGACAAAATTCACTTTTTACAATATGGGACCTTTAAGTAAAATTGTACGTAATCACCACAATAAATAACCAATGTGGCTTTATTTCAAACTTTACATATTGACGGTTGAATTAATCATACTGTTGTTTAACTATTAAATATAAGATTCTATAAATGTTATGAAAGGAAAGAATTTTTCAAATGTATTTGATTTTATATAAGGTCAGGTTTGGGCCTCCATACATCACTTTTCGTCACAGTGGTAATATAGTATAGCAAAAATGCAGGCAGTGAAATACAGATTGTATATTTTTGTACATAATAATGTTGTAAATAATGTTGAACACTTTGCTATGAAATGCTTGCTAATGTTGCCTTTTTCATTAACATTTCTAATTGCCAGCCATACAAAGAGCAATACAAGCAATAAGCAGTAGATGCTGAAACAGATTCTGCTTGCATATCATATATTTGTCACTAAAGCTTTTATTTTTCATAAAGGACAAACAATAACTCTGTTATATATTCCTATGTGTGTGTAAATATTGTGTATGTAACATATTGTTATATTTTATGCTGCATTTCCCAGCTTTTGTTTATAGATTTATATAAATGGACCCTGGCTGGCCAGGAATGTGCATGGCAAAATCACAATTAAAATACTTGGAGATTAAATTCAAATGTTTTTTTGTGTCATTTATTATTGTTTTAAAGAGTCAGTGTTATTAAATCAATAAACTATAGTCTCCTGCTCAGGATGTCTCAGAAAATACTGAACCTAAATTCTGCAAAAAACCCAAAGTTACAGGTTGGACTCTGCTGCTCAGTTTACATTGTATTATATTACACTTGTTTTCACGTTTTGCGGACATATGGTTACAGACATATGGTTGAGTGGCCACAGTATTTTAATATTAGTACCCACAGCGTCCAGATAATCTGAGGAATCTGGGCATTAAGGTTTCAACAACGTCTCAAATTCAGATGCTGATCAAGCTTTCAAGTGAAGTTTCTTTCTAGGAAGCTGTGGGTGTTTCTAGGAACTGTGGGGAGCACAGAGGAAGAGAAAGCTGCTTGTTTCAGGTCCAGGGAGGAGATCTTATCTACCGCTTGGCTTCGCATGTTTCAAGTAAAGGGCAAAAAAGGTGGCGGTTCAGTCAAAACAGTAGACATTTCATTACAGTTTACGTCCTCAATCCAACTTAAAAGGACAGTTCACCCCAAAACCAATATTGTTTGGGTATGAGTTGCCGAGTGTTGGAGATGTCGGGCATAGATATGTCTGCTTTCTCTTTAATATAATGGAACTAGATGGCACTCGGCGTGTGGTGCTCAAAGCGCCAAGAAACCCTGTTAAAAAACTCAACAGCATTGTCATATGCCTAGTTTAAATCATTGTGCCAAGTTCACAGTTAATAAGCCAGTTAATTTGAAAATAAAGAATTTCAAAGAAAGATGAGTTATGGGCCTTTTTAACATTTATTAATTTTATTGATAAATATTATCAATGTTTGTTTAACTGGCCTCCAAGTTGCAAAGCAAGTTATAATATACCTGCAGTAAAATGTTGTTTTCCAACTTAAATTCAGTGTATTAAGTCTTCTCAGAACAGGTCAGAAGGTAAATAAAACCAAAACAGGTATTTAAATCAAAATTCTAGCTCGCTGTCGCCATGGTAACATGGCTAAAACCATGTTCCGCTCAGTTTTGTTCCTTCCCTTTGAGTGATGTCATCACATTCTCATTGTGTTGTCATTAGAATGTGATGACATCACTAAATTTGCTCTGAAACTCAAAGAATTTCAGGTTTTATTACCAAATACTTTGCTGGATATATTCATTCAGTAACGGACACGGAGAGAGTGAGACACAGTTGAACTCTTACTCAGATCTACAATACTACAACTACAGAGCCATCTGTGTAAGTATTTTATGTATTCACTTTTAGTATGTAAGCAATTGCAAACAAATATAACATGATAAAAAAATGATTATTTATTTGATTTATTTCATTTACCTATTTCATTATCTATTTTATTCTATCATATAATAGTGTTATTCATTCATTATCTGTTTTTTTTTTCAGTCTGATGCAGAGACTCTACAGTCTTCTACGCATATCTCAGGTCTGCTACAGACTGTATCGAGAAGATGCCAGCCCCCCAGCAACTGAGGACGCAGGACCTGATGAAGCAGCAGATCCTGCAGCAGAACGCTCAAATGAGGGATCTCACCAAAGGGAAAGAGCATCTCGCTCAAAAGCTCAAAGAACAAGAGCAGTGGGAGCAGAGGCTTTTCGAATACGCCAACAACGAGAACGAGAACCTCTACCAGAACCTCAGTGAGACCATCATGGAGCTGAAACACAAAGAGGCTGAACTCCTGCAGTGCGACAGTTATTGGCAGGAAAGAAACACTGCTCTGGAATAGACAATAAAAAAAGTGATCATATATGGTTTTCTCCTGATGTTTAGGTTAAAGTTCAATGTGTTCGCAATGTCATCGTTCCAAAGTCTAACGATGAAAATAAGCAATTTTAACACCACCAGCCAAAGGGTTTTCACCTTCTACTTTTGTATCAACCAACATGATATTTCAAGGCATTAGCGCATTTGTGTATGTTCCTGCAGTGTTTCTCATTTTTCAGTTGAATCCCAGTGAAGAGAGTTAACTGGTGTTCAGGACCACTGGCTGTGCCAGCGGCCGTGCACACACAAAGACCAGTTTTGTGTTTTACTGATCTCAACTTCTCAGGATGCATTTCCGTTCCCTCATCTGGACGGGCACACAGATGTGGTCAGGCTCCAGCTAGGAAGTCCCCGTCAGTCACTCCTTAACACACATGAAGAGCCACACACACTCATGGAGGAGTACACAAAAACACGCTTACTGTTACTTTGCAAAGATTATGAAAAAGAAATCATACCAAAATAAACAATTTCCTTTTGTAGCTCTTGATATTTTACCTGTTTTGTGCTAATATTCAAAATCGTTGATAATTTTCCCGACTATAAGATACACAATTGTGAACATTTTTACCAAGAATTGGCTTTTAATATGGTGTATACCCTAAACTGGTCAGTCTAACCATCACATGAGACAAGTGATATGCCCCTGAAATGGACATAACCCTTTTCCCTGAATGTACTGTATATCACATAAAGAAACTATGAGCCCAGATTAGATATGCTAACTGGGTTTGGGCCAGGTCTCCTGGAGAAAAAAGGCAAGCATCGCAGTGCTGTCAAAATTCACAGGACCCTGTTGCAGAGGCGGCCATTGGCACGGGACCGCTGTGAACTGCTCCGGTCAGTTAGCCAGCCTGTCAGTCAGAAAACAGTCAGTCAGTCTGCCATCATGCCAGTCAATTAGAGGCTTTTCCAAGCATTTAGAGCAGGCAGGCAGCACTTCATCAGCGTCAACTTCAGTTTGGACGTCATCATATCAGTCAGACAGGCAGCTAGTTTGGTCAGACAAATAGCCACCCATTCAGCCAAGCAGTCCATTACAGGAGAAAAGGCTTTTCAGTCAGTAAACCAGAATGCTATTCGGGCAAAGGCTTTACAGTGGCTTTCAGGATACTGTTTTTTTTTTTTTTTTAATTTTGGGAAACACGCCTGTTAATTTTCTGTCCGAGACTTAGATTAGAAGATTGATACGAACATGTAAAGAGGCATCAATCTTTTTATCTAACCAGACGGTAACCTCCGGGTCTGAAAAGTGAGGCCATTGCAGAAGTGCCTTAAACCTGCAGTCTTTCTGTTAGTCAAGGGGGGGCGACTCCTCTAGTTGCAAAAAGAAGTCTGATTGTTTAGAAGACTATGAGAAAATGAGCCTACTTCTCTCTTGATTTATTACCTCAGTTTACATTGTAAACATGGGTTTATGGTCTCAATCACTAGTTTCAAGTCTTCTTCAATACAGCATGATGTTCATTTAGTAAATTATGGTCCCATTCAGAGTCAAATAGACCATAAAGCAGGGGATGCTTTAGGGCGTGGCTACCTTGTGATTGACAGGTCGGTACCACGTCGTTGTCCGGTCTGGGAGTCGCCTGTGTTTTCGTCTTACAACTTTAACCCTTTCACAGTGTGTTTTCAGTTCATCAAAGTAAATTGTAACATTGTGGTCGCCTACAAATGTCTTATTCAGCGTTCAGTTGTGCTTAGCTCCACCCTCTCGTGTCACTTCTGGTTGCAAAGAACCACAATGGTGACAGCCAAAAACCAAGGTGGTGATGGCCAAAAATGCAGAACTCAAGGCTTCAAAACAGTAGCAATAAACATATATTGCTAAGAAGTGAAAGTCAATGATACGTTCCATTGCAACGCCAGCTCCCGGCAGCAGACCTACACCTCTACCATTTTGGACTGTAATCGAGTCGACTCCCATAATGACGCCAGTTAAACTTCTGCCTTCAAAATGCCGTACAAAAGTAAAACTTTTTATTCCAGCCAATATATCCATTATTACAGCTGCATACAGCTAGCAGGAAGATGGCAGAACCAGATATGTCATATGAACATGCAGGGCGGTAGAGTCCTGTGGGTCTGATGCATGTTCATTATGCATATAGGAAAATAACTCTGAATTCGGCTATTAGTGAATTTTACATCTTTTAAGACATAACGATTTAAATGAGGGCTATTTAAGTGTTTGTACTGGGAAGTCGATTCACCTTAAAAAAATTATCCTCTGATTTACAGACATCTTTTTATACACTCATTGCTATGGACTCATTGGCGTTTTCATTTCAAAATGTGCGGTAGCGGTAATGCAGCGTCATCTAGCGCCCATTGAGTTTTGCCTCTTTGCTTCTATACTCCTAGACCGTAGTCTACAAACCAATGGGTGACGTCCCAGTGAATACGTCCTCTTGTTTTAGTCTATGCATCTAACTCACGGTAAGAAAGCAAATAAGCATTCAAAAAGTGTTGAACTATTCCTTTAAAATCCATTTTTCTTAACTCTGCTGTCTAAAAACTTCTATAGTCATGACGTTTAGCCTGCAAACGTTTACGGCTTACAGGAATATCGTGTCTCACTAATAATACATTTGCAATGAATGGTAATAAAGCGCATGATCAATAGTACTGTGCTAACAGCTCATACAACACATTGTGAAACAATGCATAACGCTTCCAAGATGTTTCTGTGAAACATGGCTGCAGAGTCTGCAGTATTCGATGGGGCCCAGGTGCAGTACTAGGAATTCTGAACCCCCTCACAAGAAAGGAAACACGGCCCCTTGACCTTGATGTGTTGAACTTAGCAGAGTATAACCTGGCATCTTTGAGAGGGCCCCCACTGAGTTCGAGGATGTACTCTCCCCTCCGTGATCCACACTGCTCAGCAAGCCACTGCATACATTGAATGCTTCAGTAAATCTGAGTCAGGGCCAAAGCCTTCAAAATGTTCACTCTCCGACCAAACTAAAACGAAGTCACCCTACTTTGGTTCTATATTTTGCACCTATAGTCATAACTGTCATCTCGGGGCTCTTTAAATAATGCTAGTTACAGGCTTTACGGGCACTTAACATTTAGTTGTAAGGGAAAGTCTTTTCATAGCGAATGAATAAATAGTCATGGCTGGTATTTGTGTAAGTCTAACAACACACTCCTGTGTTGCCAGTTTTAGCAATAAAACCTTTTTGATTGTGTGTGTTGGTCAGTAAAATACAGAAACGTCAAATGGACGTAGCAATTATGAGGGTTTTTTGAGATATGTTTGAAATTTGGACGCAGCTGGCCGTGCCTGAAACACTCCGGTGTGTGCATGTGTGTGTGTTTATGTGTGATTACACCTCCGTGGATGAATGTGTAGTTCTGCATGTGCCCGACATACATGTGTGGAAGTGAGGCACTTTCTAAATATGCAATCGCTCTCATGCTATATAGCCGGCTCTTCTCAGGCGGTTAACTCCTGGGCGGACACACACCGTGCATGTGGGCGAACAATCACTGCGGACAGGTTGAGAAGCAATGTGTGTGTGAGCGCTGGTGTTTGAGTGTGCGGTTGGACTTCCTCCTCTCAGCCCTCCACCACTCATAGATTTAGACGTTGTTATTATTTTAACGTAGTTAGCAGCTGTGTTTTGGTGGCGAAAGGTGGTAATCATCTCCCCATTGCTGGCTTTTCTGTCGGTTTGAGGTGTATTTATAACCGTGGACCGTTTCACTCCACTTTCTCATGACACATCACAGACCTGGAAGCTTCTCAAATCATATTCGGTTAGTCTTTATGGCAGTTCATTTGCACTGATAGAATAATTTGATATGACTTATTCTGTTTGAGTGACGACATCTATAAGGAGATTTTGAGTTTATTCACTTAGTTTTCTCTAATTTAAAGAGAATATGGACAATCAAAGACACTCTGTTTAAGTCTGCAATTTGCAAACCAGATCTCACTAGGTATATGTTAGTGCAGAATAGAGAGAGTATATAAAAATATAGATAGAAATAACCATAAAAGATCATTTCAACTTGAGAAGAGCATAGTGCAGACATGAAGCAAAGTGATGTATACCTGATACATCATCAAAAAGTGTCCAAACACAGTTGTTATCTCATTGGTTGCGCTTTGAAAGGTCAGTGGCAACAAAGGTCAAAGTGCGTGCTACGCTTACGTGTCAACTACGTCAGTCGAGACGGAGTTATCAGCTGTAAGCACCGTATGAGTGCAGAGCAGCGGCCGTGAGCTAGCCAGTGGGGCACGCTCACGTGCACAAACATGCACTAAAAGGCACACGCTATATCAACAAAGCAAGGAGGAGCTCTGATTACAACACACAGAGAGACAGTGACTTCATTCTCTGCTCAGGTGGACATTACTTCTCTATATCCTTACATAGCAAATTGTTGTTTGCTGCTATATTAAAGCTTTGGATATAGAACATCTTTAACGTGATACATTTTTATATTTTCTGCTACCTTTCCATGTAGCATTATTTTTTTTCAAATTTTGAAAACTTATAACAAATCAAACATCAGTGTAACTCTGAACTTCCATACCCAAAGTCTAAGATTTTTCACTTTTTCACATTGATTTTGCTAAATTAGCTTCCTTTCATCTCTGCAACATTACCCAAGGTCATCCGTTCCCAACACAGTCAGATAATTCCTGACTTTTGTAATTTCCTGTTCTCAGGTCTTCCAAATTGCCACCCAAATTCCTTAAACACTTGACACAAAAAAAAACATATTTCCGCTCATTACTTCCAAAACCTTTGATGGATTAGCACCTCCTGAGGTCACAGGATGCAGAATGCAAGATGCAGGATCTCATTTTCCCATAATTCGATGGCAGAGCCTACCGTGTTCTGCTTCTGTGGAATAAACTGCACTCCGTCAGAGAGGCACCCATTTGTTGTATGGTATGGTTGTTAAATGTATGGTTTTACATTTGCTATTTTCATTTTATTTGCAAAGGCGTGTTGAGACACCTACTTACTTTAGTTAAATCAGTAACCAAAACACCCTGAGTGTTTTCATTTTCGCGCCTACAGGTCGAAGGATACCAGCAGGAAACAAGGTTGCTGCCAATGCTCTGCCCACTCTGCTAGAGAGTGGGTGATGACAGGTGACAGAAATATTTTGGAGACAGTTATCCAACTCAGTCGTACGGTTTCTAAACTCCCTCAACAAACATTTCTATTGGACTGCATACAGTAACCGGTCCCAGTTCAATGCAGGTAATCAGTACATCTAAAATCTTGTCTACTGCTTGGCACAATCTGCCTGTTCTGCTAGTTTTGCCTATCTGCCCTCCTGAACAAAAGTACTTTACCTATGACACTTAGTGGACATCTGAAAAGTCTGAGCTGACTAATTATGGATGGAATAAGTCTTTAACAGATTGAAGCGTCAAACGTTTTGAACTCCAGCTCCCAAAATGTGTGCTATTCTGTCATTTGTAGACATACTGGTGCTTGTTTGTCTAGGAAGAACTGGACATACAATTTCACCCACCTTTTTATTCATACTCCTTATACTGTACTCTCCTCATTCCTCATTTCCCACCTACAGACTTCCTCTGCTTCCATCTTTCATTCCTTTTGCCAGCAGCCCGTCTTTTCTCCTCCATCCATCCCTTCTACACTTCCAACACAGTCTCACAGCAGTTTGTGAAATAGTCACGAAATTTAATCTAAATTTATTTGATTCGTGTACATAGAAACGAATTTCCCTTTGTTTTCGTGACGCTCAGCACAACTTTCAATAACGTATTTTTTGTGCTTTTTCCTACGAATGTCCAGCAACACATGCGCTCCACTCTTTTCACAATAAAACTACTAAGTTAGGTTTAGGAAAGGATCCCAGTTTGGGTTCAAATAACACCGGTAGTGTACGGACTGTAACTTAAGTGCAGAAGTTACATGACAAAAACTACTTGGGTAGCTTTAGGAAAAAATCGACTTGGTTAGGTTTAGGCAACAAACTACTTAGTTAGGTTTAGGAAAAGATCGTGGTTTGGGTTAAAATAACTCCAGAAGTGCCGTAACTTAAGTACGGCATTATAACAAATAAATCAATTTTAACTTGTGGTTTCACACGGGACACAACCACAAGGTCTGTTGAAAGAGGTCGGGACACGGTTGTGAGCTCTGGGGTATGACACATGTACAATGTAACTGGAGCTGCGGTCGTGCGTTGCGATTGGCTCAATTTCGGCGAGTGCAGATCAGATTTTACTGCGCATGAGTTGTACCCCAAAGATATGACGCGTTGTGTGACATCTCCTCTTTCCACCCTTTTTGCGGGAACACCGGTTATGTTTTTGACCAACCCATCCAAAATGTGAAATTCATGTCTATATACATAAATCAATTCATTACATTTCGTGACTGAATTCACAAACTGCTGTGCGACTGGGCTGACACTTTTCGAGGAACAATGTTTAATACAAGAGAAGTGATCTATCTGTTTTATTTCAAGAAGCTGACATGAAGAAGATCATCGACATGATTCAACCTTTGCAGATTGTACTACTCAGTTCACCAAAAACAAAATTTGAGGACTTATTTTTTGCAGCTTGAAAGCATTTTGAGGTGAATTTTGGCTTCACCAGAGCTCCACACCTACCACCCGCCAAACACACTCACACACACATACTGAGCCCAAACTCAAATTATGGGCTTGGCAGCTCTCCCTCTCCTCCCGTTTTGCTGGTAACCCACACGCAGACCTCCAGTGCCAGCAGAGTGTGGCAGAGGGTCACCGTTTCCCACAGTCCCACAGGATTCACAGACTTTCTTCTTACCCCCTGATCCTCTGCTGTTGGTCCCCACCGCCATCGAATCCCCGTAGAAACTTTCCACTTGTACCAAAAATAGTTGTCTGACTGCTGGCCACGCTCGCCTGGTGCCCTCCTGTCGCTTACGGCAGCCTGAGTACACACACCGACGACCAGACTATTTTCATCTTAATAGTTATGAAATTCATTAATTTGTTGTATTTCTTTTTTTCACTATGACGAAGAACATTTTTTTGTGAGACCGTGTGTGTGTGAAAAGGATTGAGAGTTTGAGAAAGAGGGAGATGAAATTAATGAAAATACTACTGGGTGTTCTGGGCATCGCTGTATGTAGAGTGGGCATGTCCCTAAAAAAAGATGAAGGGCGAGGACAAGGTGGGTACTGTATATGATCTTCAATGCCACTATACAGCTACTTGGCCAAAATACCAAATTTATTATTAAATGAAAAGCTAAAATTTTAGAATAATATGGTTTACGGAGTAGCCTATATGCCCACAGTGGTGTCTTTACAGCACTGTTCAAAAATACTGCACTCTTAAAAATGCTCCAGCTCATAAAAAGGTTCAATAAGACACCCCTGGGTGTTTTGGGTTCTGCTCCCAAAATCAAATAATCTTTTGCCACAAAAATGTTCAATATTAGATTTGCAGAGAAAACAGAGCATTGTAGGCCTATTAACTGTTAGGTTGCCAACAAGCTAAACTGCGAGCTAACCACTTATTTCTTTTCAAATTCAAGCATTGCATTTCATTACAAACTTCATTTCTCAAACATTCACAAGAAAACAATACAATTACAAATATACCATCATTTTCACTGTGAAATATGTCGTCATATTGATGAAGCTGAAACACGTGAATGTTTGTCATTTTTGCCAGAAAAACGACAATGAATTGTTAAAAATTGTGGAGCATGTTAAATTTAAAGTATAGCATTCGTATTTTTCAACCCTATTTTCCCATGTTTTTGTGTCAAAGTGACTAATGGGGACAACAATTTCTGTATTGAGGGAGAACGCTGTAACCGCCAGCCACTAAACAAGCTGTAATGTAATAAATTGGGGCAACCTGGCTCCGTCAGTTTACGTCCACTAAAAGTGCTTGTTTTTGCCACTGGCAGGCTCAGATTGTTATTCTAATGTCGGGTACACACACGAGAATCAAGCCGATTTTGGGCCTTATTCCTCCCTTCCGACAATCGTCAGCAAAGCCCCGATTTTTTAACGGTTCTAAAGATTATCTTTCCAGATATTTAAGTGGTGGAGGTATGTTACAAGTGATTTTTACATCTCCCGATCGGCTCGGAAGTCCGTCCTGGCCACAACGATCTAAAATCATAAATATTAAACCTGTTGAATATTTACGATTGGATATCTTGTTGTGTGTGAGGAACCCCGAGGAACCCCGAGGACAGCCGATGACACGTCACGTGGGAACAAACGATAGCCAATTGGGAACCAAACTGACTGAAGAAGGAAGGACAACCACTGCCATCATGGCGGCCTTGGCTAGTGCATGAGCTAATGCAAAACGTGAAGCATAAAGTAGTAGTGAGATGGAGCTCAGAAATGGAGGACCAACTTGTTGATTCGTGGCAACAATGGGAGTGTTCATGGTGTTTGGTGTGCTGTTTTGGCCAAATCGTTGCTCACCACACTACAGGAACAAAACTGTTACATTTAAAATAACATGTTGTTATGTGTGGGCTCTCTCACATCTTCAAAATCTGTTAAGATTTGAAAAATATTTTAGTTTGGGCTAGCATTAAGTGTCTGACATCATGATGGAAAGGACCCCACAGAGAAATAAAACGTTTGTCTTAACTTTCGCTTTCTGTTTGCCATTGTGTCATGTGACTTGTTGCCGGAAGAGACGACATTGGAAATGTGAGTGAGAGTGGGGAGAGGAGTGCTACTGAACACCGGTGTTATCAACGTGATTATGAGTATTTAATCAAATTGAAACTTTAAAAAAACGTTTGACCTAGAATGCTTTTAAAGAACCATAACCAACTAAATGGTTTAGCAGCTTATAGAGCCACTTGTTTTCATAGTTTGTTAGTTATATGCATTGCTCAACCAAACACTGCAGAGTAGCTTTATCTAGAAGGAAATTGCAATGAATTTACTATCAATATTAATAATTCAAAGTTGTATTCTCATATCAGATAATCAAGAGAAATCAGGATACTGAAGTCCATCCACAGAGTGAATAAAAAGTGCACCCGAGCCCTGACAAACATGAGCCCCTTCACCCTGATATTGCGTTTTGCGGTGTGACAGCACAGTGCAGGCAGTTGAAATTTATTCCCCGTGTGATGACATAAGAGGTCGTCCAAAACCCTCCAGTATGTTTGCACAGCTACCTGGTTTTGGACTGGGGGAGTCGGTAAACAGGTAAAAATGCTACAAATAGAATCTAGCCACTTAAGAATATAGTCTTGAGGGAGGGCGGCCTGGTCCCGGGTCTGCGTCAGCACTGACCTTTTTGCTGTTTGCTGAAGGGATTTGATTTCACCTCTCACTCTCTCGCTTTCCCTCTTTTCAACATCCACACTGAGGAGTATAAAATGGCAGTTTTGTCCTCGAAAGGAGAAGCTGGGGGTAGTTCAGTCACGGGCCAAGTGATATCACACAGACGATAAGCTGATTCCAGCAGAAATGTTTGGCATTTTTAAGCACGGTGGTTGGAGGCTTTGCATCTTGCCAAACACATATATAAGTAAGCATGCATACATACTTGTAAATATACATGCATTTCAGAGGTCAGAGGTCAGGTCAGCACAAAACATTGATTGAGTGCATTCAACAATGCTGATACTTGTTGTCACAAGTCCTCACTGAAGTATGTATTTCTGCTCATTTCTACCTCCTGCTGTGAACCCTTGCTAAAACCTATTTGCAGTCATTCCCCCACTGGTTTGCTTACAAACATACTTGCCAACCCTCCAGATTTTCACCGTTTTCATTGCCCTCTCCCGGTTTCCTCCCAGGGTCACAATTCTTCCACTTTTCTCCCTTCCTTTTTCCTTATCTCATCATGTTTCTGACACTGTACAGTGGTGTATAAGTGCTACTGTTTCCACCCGGATGGCAATATAGTCTTTTTCCGGCGGAGGAGAGCTGCTCACGACACCGCAGCGACATCACAGCATCACAGCAAAGCCGTCATAGCGTGGTGCAAGCCGTTTGAAATAATGGGTTTCAGAGCGCAGTGGTGCTGTTGTCACATTTTGTCTGAAAGGGCCTTCATTGAGTGAGAGAGACGGAGAGAGAAATGGAGAGTACTAAGAGAAAAAAATGCTCAAGCAGGGGTGAAAAATGAATGAAAACTGATGAATATTAGCCTCGTTTATACCAGAGATTCACACAAATTCACGCCAGAGGGGCAAATTATTTCGTTTTCTTTCCTGAGAATTAAAAGTAAAAATAAAAGTAGGCCTATTTAACAAAAATAATTTGCAGAGCACTTATTATTTTGTTATTTTCATTCTTTAAAAGTCACCAGAATGCAGGAAACAAAGTCTCTGAAACTCTAATTCTTTGATTTGATTCTTTCTTTTGATTCCTATTTTTGAGGTCTCAAGGTTGGCAAGTATGATTGCTAACTGTAAATATCCTTCCTTGTGAGCTGGTTATTGACCAAACATCTCAGTTTCTACTATTCACTGTCAACTTAGATGTTTACCCACCATGAATCTACAGCACCCTCTGCTGGCATTACACAGGCTGACCTTGTCCAATCACTATCACTTGATTCCGTTAGTATGTGATGAAGATTCATAATTTCTTTAAAAAACCTAAAGAGCTGGATTAGAATAAGAGTCATTTTAGTAACCACATTAGCCACTTACACAAAAATGACTGGTTAAAGTGAAGGTCAGAAGGTCACCAAGAATGAAAAGTAAATGCAGACTTAAAATTTTCTAAAGCTCAGCTCTTTGCCGCCAAGCTATATGGCCGAGGAAGGAAAAACAATATGTACAGCTCCACTGTCCGCCACTTTCTAAACAAAGCTGAACAAATAGCAGTTTTCTTTTGTGGTATAGCCAGTGTGGTTTTTGTGGCTGGGAGATTATCTGATATCAGGCCAGCTGTCGAAGGGGTGTCTGCAGGTTAAACATGAGCCATGTTTGCTTTCACTGCTGTTCCAATCCAGTTCTGTTTATTAAGGTCTACATTTCACGGCACACTATATTTCATATTAACTATTAACGCGGCTCAGCAGTTTTTGAAATAGGCCTGGGGACGAATACTCAGTCTTCAAAGACAAACATCTGGTCCAACATCTGGGCGGGCCTGAATTTTTACAAATGCAGGAGACGGTCTGCTACATTCCAGGTTTTCAAGATCACTGTACAGTTGATTTAAATTAAGTTTAGTGAGAAAATCTTGGGAAATTAATCAACATATAGGATATAAGATACAGCAGCTTTAAACTGTGTCTTGATTCCTCTGTCAAACAAATAGGGATTAAGACAAAAACACCAGGAAACTCATTCCTCTGTGAGATCTGTGAAGACAAAAAGTCCCTCTGCCCCGCCAGTATTCATGATCTAAATGTATTTAATTGATTAAATAAAAATGTCATGTTAATGCCCCATACATTTTTTTCTCTTTCACATATTTGTCATCATCAAATAATTTCATTTGAGGTATTGCTATCTAACCTGACCCCCCCCTCCCCCCAGATGGTTTGTTACACAGACGTTTTCCTAGACTTTATGACATTCATCATATACATACAGGTTCATACATGAACTATGACCTCTGCCTGTAACCCACCTTCAGGAGCAGTGGGATGCTGTGAAGCACATGGGGAGCAACTTGGGGTTGAGTGTCTGGCTCACTTTGACATGCGGACATTAGGACCTGGGGATCGAACCGTCAACCTTGTGGTTAAATGGAGGACCTGCATGTGATCTTGTGACATCACAAGAATTATACTGCTGTGTAAGGTACATTGCTATCAACCAGTTTAGCACCAAAGTAAAACCATAAAAAGACAGCATTTTAATAATTACATTATTCTGTATTATTAGTAGGGGAAAGTTTTGCTAGCCTCCTCTAAACTAAGATAAGCTACAATAATGTAAACTAAGCTACCCCAAGCTAACGTAGAATAACATAAACTAAGCTATTGTAGAATAACACAAATTTAGCTAAGCTAAGGCTATGGTTTTGCTAAGCTCAAAGACATATGCCTATGTTTCTATCTACATGTAGGTATTGCAGAATAAGCTAAACTAAGCTAAGAAAAGTTAGTTAAGCCAGGAAGAGCTCCAGGGGAGCAGAGAAAAAATGTTTCAGAAACAAAATCATGATTTGTGTGTTAATGTAGCCACCATCTTTGGAAAAGAATTTGGTGACACACAATGAGTGATGTCGCAGCTATCGAATACATAACATTATTATGAATAGATATTTATATAAAACAGAGGATGAAAGGTAATATGGCTAAAGACAACTACTTACTGAAGAACTTAGCAGCAAAGTTGCTTGTTATTTATTTGCTAGATTTGCCATTGTGTTCAGTGTAAAGCACGACAAATGACGTAGCTTACAGGACTACATAGTGGAAGCATGTATGCTATTCTAAAGAACCAGTTAAAACTAGAAAAGCAAGTTATATAGAGAGAGTCGTGACAAAAGAGCACTTCCTTAGTGAACAGTAGTGTTTATTATTACTGGCTGTTCTATTGTATGTTGTACCTGACAAGTTAAATGTCAAAAGGAGTGTGGTTATATTTATTATACCACAGTATTGAAGTGTCCAACAGGAATGCTACAGACAAAAGCTGCGACATGCCGAAATACAGTACTCACTTTCTATTACTTGCACTACTGCATATCCTTCTAAAGGAGGTTTTCTAATAAGCTTAAAGTGCATCATGATAAATGTCTCAACTTCTTAAGATAACCTTGAGTAAGAGTGCCAACGAAATAATCATTCCCAGAAACTGAATACAATTCATGTTTACTTGTGTACATTGTTATTCAGAGCTCAATCCTGTTCCCCGGTGACAGGCCATTGTAATCTATGCTGGAGGAAAGTTAAGGTTTTCAAGGTGTTTCCTTTACTGGCATGCATGTGGTGTTGTTATATGCTGAACACAGCACTTCACCATTACCCATAATGCACTGTGGGAAAGGTAACACCCATTTCGTTTTACCTGGAGGAAGCCAGAGACGAAAGGGAGGGGAGAGGAGGAAACAAAACCAAAGCCTGAAGAACAGAAAAAGGAATGAGTTTGTGTTTGGATTGTCTTCGTTAAAGGAGAGCCAGCGCATTTCGTTTTAAAGTCAAAGAGGATTTTGTAGATACTCTTCTAAATACTTTTGTTTCTCTACCTTTTTGGCATTACAAAGGTGTGAGTCAGAGAAGTGGGACGCTCAAGAGTAATGGGAGGAGCAACAGGGCTCTCCATGTATGGACTCCAGCTCTGTTCATGTGGTAAATAGAGGGTCACATGGGGCAATAGTTTTGGAGCAGTGGGGAGGGGGGGTGGGGAGGGGAAAGGGAGGGAAAGGAACAAGGAGAGAGGAAGACATACTAACAGGACTTTGGCCTGCCTCATGCACAGGAGGCGGCACTTTCACCCTGAGTCTAGAGGACACTGGATCCCACTACAAAGAGGAATGAAACCAAAGATCTAGAGAGAGAGTGCCATGTTGAGGTCAAACTAAAGCTTCAACTGCCTCACCAGGGCCTTGATTTGGATTTTTTTGTTCTCTTCCCTGTGGGGGTGAAAGTTCAATAACTAGTCCAACCCTGGTTGTCGTGTCACTGGACACCCCCTTCATACTTTTCTTCCAGACTATTGAAGAGCCAAGATGCCCATCAACTTCACTGTAGTGCCAGTGGAGGATGCGGAGGGCGGCAGCAACAGCGCGGCTGCAGCTGGAAGCAGCAAACCCATCAGTTTGGGCAAAATCTTCGAGGAGGAAGCCGATAAGGACAGCTCACAAGAGTCTCACTCAGGTACGTGTAAACGTGCTAATACTACATACACTCGTCCACTGTCTATACCCTCTTATCCTTGTTCGGGGTCGTGAGGGAGCTATCCCAGCATGCACTGGGTGAAGGATAGGTGTTAAAATGTGTATGTTTGATAAACTGTATGCGTCATTGTATAATTGAACACGTAGAAACGGAAGCACGCTGACACAAAGAGTCAGATACATGTTATGGCAGGAACATGCTGTATGCACACACACAGACACACACAGCTTTGAAGTGTGACGTCATTCAACTAGCTAGAACTTGCAGGGCAACTTGATTGGTGTGTTAGGAAGAGTGGGGGGGTTGTGTTGTTGTTACTTAAAGGGCCAGCGTGCAGCATTTCAGGATCTATTGGCAGAAATGCAATATAATATTCATAACTGTTTTCAATAGTGTACAATCACCAGAAACTAAAAGCCCTGTTTACACCGCAGGAATCAAAATGTAATGAGGAACTTGTTAAGTTTCAAGTCAGATAGGAGGCTTGTGTTTGCTCTTCCCTCTAGGCTGATCGCCAACGCATTCGAGGTGATTCACTTTGTTATCTAGTCTGATACAATATGACAGAATGTACCGTGTTCAGTTGCCAAGTGGTGAAATCCATGCTATGATTATTTTGTACAATAACATGCACAAACAAGTTTCCTGTGAAGCAGGAAGTTTTAGCCTAACCTCTCAGATGGTTATCTGTTATCAGTTGCTTGTTCACTGAGTTATTGAGTTATTCAAACATGTTTCCTGCAGAGTTGTGATCTCAATGTCTAGATATCTGGGATGATTTAGCTGAGGGTTGATTTGTGTGGAAACGCCTGGATTGAAAGTAGAAAATCAGTAGTTTCCAGGACATTATATATAAAAAAAAGTTTTGACAGAAAAGCACCCCAAAACTCAGGCAATTATACACTAAAGAAAACATATTAATATTATATTCCCTATTATACACTGGATCCTACATTTCCCATAATTCAACTGAAAAGCACGCTGTTGTTAGACTGTACGGAGGACCACAAAAATCACGGAGATAGTAATAAAGCATTTAATTGATTAATAACTTGTACAATAAAAATAGGCTCATTGATTGATCTATGAATAAATGGACTAAATTACAAAAGATTTAATTATTTGACATTTTAATGGGCAATAAAAAGACAAGTCAATAACTACATCATTTATAAATACATTAATGAATTCATAAATAAATAATGAAATAGAAAATCAATAGATAATAGAAAAAAGATTTAAAAAAAGGTTTTTTTTCCCACCGTGGGCCAATTCCTCAAAACCAAACTATCCCTTTAATAAGAGCCCTGTACTATCATTAATTCCTTTATTGGTGGCAGTACAGTGGGTATTTTTAGTTTTTATGTGTTTCATTGTAAGGCATAAGTCACAGAACGTGCAGCGCTCAAAAGGTCACTCACCCACGTCACACACACACAGTGCTGATTAGACAAGATGCCATCTGTATAAACAATAACATCTCTATACCATCATTTTCCAAAGCAGTATCCTGTGACCAGTGTCATGTTTGGGATCGTTCCACTTTCAGCTGGTAGCATTATTCCTTAGGCTGCACACAACACATATGTTTTTACATTTTGCAGGTCTTGAAGAAACCTTTATTTATGTATTTATAGATTTGAATTAAAGTCAAAGATTTGAATTTGGCTAAAATGCACAATCCATAAAGTTTGTTACCTCGAGGTTGCAGTCTTGTACTACGACAGCTGGTTTCTAAATGCATTAGAATTTGTTAAAAAAAATGAATGGTTGAACTTCGTCATCTGAGATCGAATATCTATATTTAATAATGCGTAAAACTGCATGAAGATGAACTTAAATGGAGATTAAAAGTTATAATAAACAACGAATGGAGTGAAAGCAAGACAAGGTAATCCAGTTGTTAAAGGAATAGTAATAAATAGTAAATACAAGGCCTGAATGAATAGCTCACACACCTCAGCCCTACATGCATACCTGCCTGTTTGGCTTGTTGCTTTTGATCCCAGACTATAGACATCCTACAATAATAGTGCGATACTATAGGCTACAGATAACACAGGAAAGCACTTTAACTATTAACACTATGTGTACATATACAAACACACCACTTCAACCCTATAATGTTCCAGTTGGAATATTATTGGAGTATTATAGGACTACTATAGAAGAGGCATAGCCCAAGCATAATAATATAGTAATAAAACCACAGCTGATTTTGACAGTATAACATGCTTACATAAATAAGGAATAAGTAAATAGGAGCAAGAGATTGCTGATACTGGGCGATAAACACGCCAACATGTGAATAAGAGGGTACTGGCACTTCTTTTTTTCCACTTCAAGCACTAGATCATTTGCAAATAACAGAGCTGATTTGAGAAGCAAATCTGATTTGCCTGCAGTCTAGCCTAAGAATTTTACATATAACCATGTCTGTTTCTCCCTGTTACCAAGCTAACTGGCTGCCTGTGGTAGCTTCATAGAGTGGTATTGATCTTCCCATCTAACCACCAACAGACTCCAAAAGCAAATTATCGTATTTCACAAAATGTCAAAATATTCTGTTAACTCTGAGACCTATTTATAGTGAGTGACAAGTGAAATGGAGTATTACATATGTAGTAATCAATTGTCTGTCTCTGTTGTAATGGAACAGTACAGCCATAACTATCTCAGTTAGCACACACACACACACACACACACACACACACACACACACACACACACACACACACACACACACACACCTTTCAGATGCTCAGTGAGACAAACTTCCAAAAGTCTCAGAAGTCCTTGTTGTGTTTGTTAAGTCCAGTTTCATTCTGTGATCGTCATGTCCTTCCCCCTGGGCACTGAACACACACACACTTCTCCTTCAAATGTACTACGGAAAAGGATGTTAATCATTTGCAGCATTGTTTCCCCTGTGTTAGCCCGGAGCGGTGGGATAAATACCAACAGTGCAGTGATTCAAAGGAAGTGTATTTTTAGTCAAGTCCTCTGTGACTTGTTCGGTAATCCTCACTTGCGTAATGCCTCAACAAGCCGGTTTGACACTCACTGAACTGTACATATTGTGATTTACTTGATGAACTGAGCCTCTATAGGACGCCATGCTGTTGAATATAAAGAAATATGGACATCTGCTGGTTAACACAGTTACTGCATGGGAAGCTTTTCAACATGTTGGATTTGGTGGAAGCAGATGAAAGAACTGTGTGCGACAGAGATACTCACACCTTTACAGTCTGTTGTGAATTCATTTAATTGCTGCATTCATTGATACAGGAAGTTCGCTTTGTTTCTGCGTATCACAGATGAGGCTTTCTGTGCACACCCGAGGTGCATTGTGTGTGCTTGTATGTAAATTATAGGGCTGTCAAAGTTAACACGATAATAACGTGTTTTTACAGTAAAGGTTTTTCAGTGTAGAGAGGAACATCTATACCTTCCTACTGCATGTGTATGTGTGTGCCAGTATGCATGACACCTGTCGATTGTTATAACAGTTTTTATGTGTGTGAGAGCCCTTTAGTGATTCACCGCAGTGCTTAAAGCTGCAGTCGGTAACTTTGTGCAAATATGATGAAAAGTTATTTCTATAAAACTGTCACTATATCCTGACAGTAGTGCACGAGGCAGATCATTTGTGATAATCCGATAAACTGCAGCTTTAAGCATTTTAGCAAACTTGTATATCATACATTATTGTTGTTTTCACACCACATCCTTCCTCCTGGTGGTTTAACATCACTGAGGTTAACATTCAAAGGTAATCTAAAGCCCATCAATGTGACATAGTTTATTACAGCTGTCTTATTGTTGCCCAGATGTTTCTTTATTGTTTATACAATCACATACTGTCATGTTCCTGACACTGTGATCAGACATATGCAGTTGTTCTTTTAGATTAAATGTGCTTACGTCTTGCTATGTCACATAAAAGCCATAGACTGTTGAGATAAATATGCATCCTCTGTGTCCTACTTCCCCGTTTCCTTTGTTCATTATTCCCTTACATCATCGGGTACAAAGTGGCTGCAGAGTGACGCAAAACTAACACCGATTATAGATCTAACCCTGACCGTAACCTCTGCACACTGGGGTTTTTAGATATCCATAAAGATCCTTTCAGTTTGTTTAAAAGGACTGAGGTTCTGGCTCGGAGCCCTCTGAGGGACTTCCCAGCTCATCATTACATGCTGGATGTTGTAACAAATCATCCTCACCACGTCATGTGCATCCACAGCACACTGTTCTTTTTATTAATTATCTTCACTGATCTCCGAACCGCTGTTAGGCCTTTAGGCTTCTCCGAGGCAATAAAGATGGGCAGACAACAGT
This sequence comes from Sebastiscus tertius, assembly GCA_916701665.1. Classification (NCBI taxonomy): domain Eukaryota; kingdom Metazoa; phylum Chordata; class Actinopteri; order Perciformes; family Sebastidae; genus Sebastiscus; species Sebastiscus tertius. The sequence continues at coordinate 46,519 of CAKAOH010019618.1, forward strand.
GTGATCTAGTGTGATAACATACCACAGAGACCACTGCGTAACAACCAGAGGTAAAAGAAAAGCAGTGTGAAAGGCACACCGTGTTACTTTATTCTGCTTTGTCTTTACAAAAGGCTAAATGGTGAGCAGAGCCTTAATTTGTGTATATTTGCCCCCTGAATCTCTATAGCATCGGAGCCTATTATCACTAAATTTGAGAAGAAACAGGTCTTGAAAAGGGGTTGGAGAATGTTGGATGGTCCCATATCTCATGCTGCTTTTACACAGGCAAAAACAAAGACATCCTAAATCAGACAAGCAAGTTAAATGGTATCTTTTGACAGCATCCGTATTAATTTCCAAATTAGTTGCCTGATTTATTAACAAGGACCTCATTGAAGATGTAAATTATAAAGTTGCATAGTAAACCAAAACACTATCACCGGTTCTGATAATGTTATCCAGGTAATATTCTATTACAGGTTAAATTAAATAAGATATATATAGAGAATATAATGTTATCTCTGTTTTCTTTTACCATTGTGATATATTATTTCTTTCTTTGGAGTTCTCCATAATACGTCCACACAGCTGCATTTAAAAAAAGAAATATGGACAAATCCTTCCATTCAGCATTCCTCAAAAACAGATATTAGTCAAATAAAATATACCACAGACATTTTTATTCATGCAAATAATTTAAATTAATCAAAGACGGCATTGTATTTACGGATAACATTTCTTTTGATTCCGTCACACACACATATGGCCATTCGGGGTCGGCGCCATAGAGACAGAGCGCAATGCGTCATACTCTATGAAAACTACGCCCACCAGAGGGGAAAACAGTCGCCGCCAAAGGAACCAAGGGGCTTCGAAAATGCTTGTAGCTAGCTAAAAACTTCACATTTCAGCATGTCAAAGGATGATTTTAGCCTCCTATGGCTACCAGGGGTGCAGTTGAAAACTAAAATGATGATGGATGATTAGCAAGCTAATGTTAGCTATGTGTTAGCAAGCTATTGTCATTAGCTAAGGCACTTGTAAACATAATACCAAAGAGTATAGAAGCAAAGAGACGAAACTCAACAGCTGCTGCCGCCATTTTGGACTGAAAACGCTTATTATATTTATAATATTTGTATTGTTCAATACAGGCCATTTCAGTAGAGACATTAAATATGACAATAGAATATAAATATTTTTTTTGTACTTTTGTACGGCACTTTGTAGGCGGATGTTTTACTGGCGTCCGGTAGTCGCTTTCAGTCCAAAATGGCGGAAGCGTATAGCTCTGCTGCTGGGCGCTGATGTTGCAATGGAATGAACAATTGACTTTCACTTATACGGCCTTTGATAATACCTAATATTCGGCTAACGAAGACACAAATCATATATGCTTCTGAAGTTTGAATAACCCACAGAGGGATGTGAGTATGGTTATATCACCTTTACAGTACACGTCCTGTCTCATGACTGTAACTACGACGACACTACTTGTGATCCTGCTGCCTCTGTTCTCTTGCTGCTCTATCAATAGTGTGCATCTTACAGTATGGGTGTTTTTCCTGTTTATCCCACTAGGAGATGACACACACAGAGAGTCCCGTCCATTCATCAACTCAGACGATGACAAAGATCACTATTATGAAGGCAAGAACATGGCCCTGTTTGAGGTGAGATAAAAATAATGTTTTTCCAAATGTACGCTGTTTCTGAATGTTGAAACATTTAATGCACATTTAAAAACCCTGCAATGTCCACTAAGCTGATATTTTTTAAAGCAAATTCATTTTGCATATGATCTATGGTACAGGAAAATTATCATATATTATATTATATTATCATTTTGTTATGTGACATAAGATTTATAACACATTATTGAAAGTTGCTGACAAAAGTTAAAAGCACGATCAGATTGTTTAGTCATGATAATAATAAAAATGTGCATTCATAACACACATATACACTCACCAGCCACTTTATTAGGTACAAAGTGTACCTAATAAAGTGGCCGGTGAGTGTATATATATATATATATATAATTAAGATCTTAAAATCAATTCTAAACACACTGGGAGTCAGTGGAAGGAGGCTAAAACAGGAGCGCCTTGGTTCTGGTTAAAAGCCTGGCAATTGTCTATGTGCTAAGTGCTAACAACACAACACAAAACTGTACAAACGCTGTATTAAGGTGTTGATAGAGCAGAATGTGCATGCTTTATTTTATTCATGCATCTCTCTCTGTCTCTCTGCAGGAGGAAATGGACAGCCACCCTATGGTGTCATCTCTTCTCAACAAACTGGCCAACTACACCAACCTGACCCAGGGCGTTCGTGAGCACGAGGAGGCCGAGTATGAGGAGGGGGCCAGGAGGCCGCATACCGCTGAAGTGGTATGAACCTGATTTTTGAGCTAGTGGAAATTTTGATGCTGAAAGTTACAGATGCAAGTTTTTGAGTCTACCTGATCTTTAGTTTGGATTGTCAGTGTTGATTTTTGAGTAGCCGACATACTTGTTATATAGCAACCAATTCTGTCAGGTTTCTTATCATCTAAAGGATACACAGCAAGGGGGCCAATGCAGTTTACTCCATTACATGAACTAGACTTCCTGGAGTGTATTTCATTGTCTCACGGAGTAACTGGAAAAAAATACAGCGTTAAAAATACAGCGTTATTATCATACAATAATCTGACTGTATATGAGAAGTGAATGTAGTCACCGCAACGTCAACCGTTGGTTTGTGGACTACGGATATGAAGCCTTGAGTTCGGGCATTTTGGCTGTCGCCATCTTGGTTTTTTGCAACCAGAAATGACACCAGAGTGTTGAGCTAAGTACACCCGAACGCTGAATAAGACTTTTTTAGGCAACCAAAATGTTACAATTAACTTTCATGAAGTGAAAACACACTGTGAAAGGGTTAAAGTTATAAAACGAAAACACAGACAACTCCCAGACCGGACAACGGCGTGGTAGCAACCTGTCAATCACAAGGTAGCCCCGCCCTAAAGCATCCCGTGCTTTATAGTCTATTTGACTCTAAATGGGACCATAATTTACAAAATGAACATCATGCTGTATTGAAGAAGACTTGAAACTAGCGATTGAGACCATAAAGTCATGTTTACAATGTTTACTGAGGTCATAAATCAAGTGAGAAGTAGGGTTCATCTTCCACCTCTGGTTCATCGTCTTTGTTTACATCAACATAGCAGTATCGCAGTATCTTAGAGAGAACAATTACCACCCGTCTCTATGAAATCCATTCAATTGATTTAGTAAAACCACAGTGGGAAAGAGATAATTAGCTGTTGGTTATCTAATTAAATTTTCAGGAATCATTTAAGAAAAAAAAGGCGTGATAATAAATGGCAGTGTTAACCTGATTTCAGATAGAGACAGTAGAATGAGCTTCAGCAGCAGTAATTCAGTTTTGCAGTCTATCAAGCAGTTAAAGTACTGTCTACTGTAGGCTTTGATCTCTGGGATGATATCACGAGGAGATAAGGCATCTCTGGAACATCCCTAGAGAAAGGAGTGTATTGTGAGAAAGACGTGCCGTGTTCTTTTAGTCTTTCATCTCGGGTGATTTACTATGAACTAAATTGTAAGTTTTGTAGTGCCTGAAGAGTACAAATGACTTACAGTAAAGTGTTAGCTGGGTAATCTTTGTGGGTCAGATTTGGGTTTCGGAGACTGGTCCTGTGTCATATGGCAAATACACACTACATGTGATGCCATGGGTAATACCACTAAGGAGAATCTTACAAACTAGTAGAGAACATGAAAAAGATCTTTGGGATGTATTTATATTTGACAATTTTGAAATTATTGATTTTATTTTTTATTTACTTTTTTCTTTTCAGATTTGTTCCTCTATGTTATTTATTTTTTTTTCTGTATGCCAGCAGATTGCATTATGATTACACAATGGCACTTAAAATTAAAAAGCAGCATTACTAATGTATGCATCCTGCTTTTAACACTGGACACATCTTATTTGTCCTGCAGGTCCATAACCATTAGGTGCGTTTCCATCCACCTGTTTTTACGCACCTTTTCAATTTGTGCCTTAAAACCTGAGTGGAAACGCCAAAAATTCAGACAAATCTTGAAATATCACACAGATGTTTTTATGCTTGGCTGAGGTGGAAATGTTGCGTATCTAAAAAAGCAAAGTGCAATTGAAACAGATTTAGCGAATAAATGACGACGTACATGATGCATGTGATTTCAACATCCAGCTTCTGCTCCGCTGAAGAAACGAAAAACATGAAACATTAAATCCGTCTCCTCGTCGCTCCACACAGATCTGATGTAACCTTCCTCACATTAAGATGAAACAAACAGAAATGTTATATTTACATCCAGTTTTCTGCATTGTTTTTCACCGTTTTGAGGTCCAACTTACTCCCTTTTAATTACATCATCTTGTTGCACCGTCTTCATCTTCGTCCTCGTTCTTTTCTCGACGAACCAACTCCTAATAATCGGTAGTGGGTTGAAAGAAGAATTAATTAGAAACTTTGCGCTACGTTTGGATGGAAGCCTGGCTAGTGTCGGGGTGCTGCTCAGCCCTGAACTTGACTGACAGAGTTGACTTTTTCAGTTTCTTTGATGATATCAGTTGGCTGCTGCGTGTGAAAGATTTGCTAAATAGAACAAAGACAGAGCTTAGAAGAAGTGCAAGTGGGTCAGACACCAAGACAAGGACGAGTACAGAGGTAATATGAGGCAGATAGTAAGATGAGGTATTCTAACCTTTCAAATCCATCCATATTGAATCACTTGAGGTTCATGTGACACACTGAGGACCTTCAGAAAGTACATGTGGGGCAAAACATTAAAGAAAACAATAAGTGAATCACTGGTTTTCAAACAACCTAAATATTGTCTCAGTGATAGTACCTTGATAAGTGTAGTTGTTATCAACCTTTGAGCAAAGTCACAAGATCAATAACGCCTCCTTTGTACTTAGCCTGGTGTGAGATGTAAATAGCCTGCTTGGCATGGGGGGAAAAAACGTAAATCACCAACACTTAACTAGTAGCATTCCTGTTAAGGTCGTGACCAGAAAGGACACTTGCTCAAATACCCCGTCCTCCGCCAGTCACACGCTTACGGTTGGCTGAATTGAAAAGCAGCTGGCCAGTAAACGTCCCGTCAGCCCTCATAGAGAGGAGGACTATGTATGTCAGTGGTGTGGGAGGTTGTGTTTGAGCGCCAGCTGGAGGCGGAGAGTGGAGATGTTGCCTTCCCTTTTGTGCCAGCTGGCACACCTGCTTCTGATGTAATGTTAAAACTGACACACAGAAAGGTAGAGCTGCATGTTAATATGCACATGAGGCCACTGGTGACAGTCTGTTCCAGTCTGGGATGATGTGCAAGAGTTTATATGCATGAAAGGAGTTGTGTATAATTTAAATATCATCTGGTCTGTAAAATGTCTTGTGTGTGGGAATAAATGGACCGTCTCCATGTATCATCAGGGTCAGAGAGCTCTGTAAAAGCCAGTCTCTCTATTGTTAGTTTGAAGGATAAGAAAGAAAGCAATTCAAGGAATAGTCCGCCTACCTGCACCTCTAAAGCTCATTAATTAACACGTTATATCTCATTTGTTTAATCCATTCAAAAACCAGAAAATCAACAAGTTGTGGTTTTACTGGTGGTCACTTTCTTCCTATTTAACATATTAGTTAGTGAGCTTTAAAGCTGCTGCTGTCCCCGATGTTTCCAGTCTTTGTGCTACGCTAAGCTATACCCGGCTTCATAACTAACGTCCCAGTGAAACGGAGGTTTGAGCATCTTTAGCTTCTGTGCTTTGAGTATTCCCCTGTGTAACGGAATATTTGAGCGGTGCACAGTTATGAGAGAGATTTAAATCAAATCCTTCGCGTTTGATTGGGCCGCTAAAAAGTGGGTCGTGTCTTGAAGGTAACCCACAAGTTGCGAAAACTCTCGCGAGACTCGCTGCTTGACGACTTATCCTAACCTAAGCCATTCGAGGTCAATGCCTAACCTCAACCATCTCGTGCAGATTGATTGATTGATGGATGGATGTCATGATATTATCGGTTGAAACTGGTTGGTACTAGCTTACGTAAGGACATGTCATATTTTGTTTTACAGGAAGAAAAGATTGGATTTTTTGCTTTATTGTTAGCTCCATGCACAATATGATCAGGGAGGTGATTTTTCATTTTATCTTGACTTTAACAGGCCTGATATGAGAGTAGTATTGATTTTCTGATACAATAACAAAGTGAATAGTTCCTAAAATATTGAACAATTCCTTTAAGGATTGTCTCCTTTAGAAAAAGTGTGTGTCCATACTGAAGACCCCTGTGTATTGTAGCACCAGTAAGCACTAAACTACCTGGATTTGTTACTGTATCTCAGGCCCTAAAAACAAAGAGATACTCGATACTTGTGAAAACAGTCAAAGCTGCTCAGCCCAGAAAAAAAACATCAGCCTGCTTTGCTTGTTTTGTTTTCAGGGGCGTGGACTGCAGTATGTTAAATCAGATAAAGGATAGTAGAGGATTGAAGTCTAGTGAAATATCAGCAGCTTATAACAATATGGCAAATATGACTTGATTCCAAGCTGTTTGTCACTTACTTAAATCATGACAAACTCACTTTTACAGTTCTTGTGCACAATCATTTGGATTACTGGAGTGCCTATCAACCCATAATTATTTTGTGGACTGCCAAGTTTGAGAACTAATTACAAAGCAAACCATGCCTTTTTAAAGACACAGGCGCTAAAACGGAGCGTTTCAGACAGAGGGGGAATACAGGTATATTCAGACAGACAGTATGAGACAAATAATGTGTTTTTTTAACATTAAAGCATGTAAACATGTTCTAGTAGAAACCCAAAATACAAGTATGAACCTAGAAATGAGCAAATGTCTCCTTTAAAAAATTGTTCACATGGTATAATGTGTCATTTATTCACAAATTTAGCCGACAGAGATTTACAAAAGTTCAACAAGTTTAATCTGGTGAACAAATTTTCTTCGCCTCAATGTCAGCTAGGCTGTAGCAACCAGGACCGTAGCCAGGATCTTTTAAAAGACTGATATTTTGACTGAAAAGAGAATCTGTAAAATGTTTAATTATGTTTTCTATAGAATTATTTCCTTAAATGAAAGTCTAAATGCTGTTTCAAAGTCTGTACATTACTAGGAATACACTTTTTTGTCCTTAATATGTTTGTAAGTAGCTAAAGGTAGTTACATTTTAATTTATTGAGTATAAAAAAATACTAGAATAAGGCTGTAAAATACCCACCATGTTAAAATTCGAATTGTATGTTAACTCCCCCCAAAGTCATGAAAAAAGGAGAAAAATCTCATTGTTCTCAATAGCCACATAACTGTGCAGACAGTAGGGATTTAAATAAATCAAATCATAATGAAATAATTGAGAATATGCTCCCATTACAACAATACTCTCCTCCTCTTGCTGTCTTTAAACACAGTATAGGACCTTGGACTGTAGCTTTGTGTAGAAGCGTTGATGATGTTTTAGTGAAACCCGCCCCCTGAATGATAGCTGAGTTTTTTTCTTAGAGTGCATTGAAGGAGTAAAAAGAATAGGACAGACTATGCAGAGAGAGTGAGGGGGAGAAACACAGACCAGAGAGGAAGACAAGAGTAACACAAGAGAGAAGATGTGGGATATCTGGAAATCAACATCAGGCACTTCACAGTATTTAGGCAGACAACTGAGTGCAATGGAGAAAGCACAGGATAAAGTGTTTGTAACTCGGAAAATGGTACGTACACTTGGTTTTTTGGGGATGGAAGTAGTAGTATGTATTATATGTATGATTGTGCAGTGTGATGCTGTAAATATTATAGAACACAAGGATAATGTTAGACTGTTTAATTGCAAATTATTCGCATATTTTTTATATATTCAAAATGTATCTTAAAGGTCCCATATTGTAAAAAGTAATACTTTCATGTCTTTTATATTATAAAGCTGGTTTAAGTGCTATATAAATACTGTTAAACTATCAAAACACTCAATATACGGAGAAATACACACAGCCCGTATTTAGAAATTGTGCATTTGAAACAAGCCGTTAGGATTTCTGTCCATTTGTGATGTCACAAATATACAATTATATAGATCATTACACGGTTTTAAACGTAAACATTCTAAATGTGTCCCAGTTTATTACCTGTTGCAGTGAATGTAAATAACATCAGCTGACAGGAAGTAAACATGGACCCAAACTGTTGCCTAGCAACGCAATTCCGTTGATATGCACTAAAACGGAGCGTTTCAGACAGGGTGAATACAGGTATATTCAGGCAGACAGTATGAGGAAAATAAAGTGTTTTTTTAACATTACAGCATGTAAACATGTTCTATAGTAGAAACACAAAATACAAGTATGAACCTGAAAATGAGCACGATATGGGACCTTTAAAGGGAGATTTGTCAAGTATTTAATGCTCGTATCAACATGAGAGTGGGCAAATATGCTTACTTTTTGCAAATGTATGGATATATTTATTATTGGAAATGAATTAACAAAACAAAACAATGACAAATATTGTCCAGAAACCCTCACAGGTACTGCATTTAGCATAAAAGACTATGCTCAAATCATAACACGGACCGGACACTCTCCTTCCCCCAGGTGCGCTTTTGAGATCATGTCCATGAAAATCACAGGATCGGCGTCAGGAAGAGGCCAACACCCAAATGTGTTTGACTTTGTGCCGAGTATACGGACACAGCTCTCACTTTGGTTAAACAAGGACCGGATGGCTCTTAACAGCGACCCCGGTACCCCGTATTACCGCAGTACCTTCGCCAAGTCCACTAAACACATGTAGACTCGATGGGCAAACTCCCCATGACCCCTCCAAGAGCCCCGCAAGAGTAAAGAGCTGGTTCACTGTTCCACAGCCAGGACGCAATCCACATTGCTCCTCCTGAATCCGAGGTTCGACAATCGGTCGGAGTCTCCTTTCCAGCACCCTAGAATAAACTTTCCCGGGGAGGCTGAGCAGTGTTATACCCCGATAATTGGAGCACACCACCCCGGTTTGCCATTCCACAGGTACTGTCCCCCAACCTCCACACGACACTGAAGAGGTGTGTCAGCCAAGACAGTCCAACAATGTCCGGAGCCCTCAGCATCTCAGGGCGAACTATTATTATTATTATTACCCACTATGCTTTACAGCTAAAAGGAATCCAAAGGTCTCTTTTGAAGGCTGTGTTTTAGGTGTCGTCCTCTCACCTGTCCACCCTGTTGATTCTCACCTGTGTGCATGATGTGTTTGTGTTTGTCCATCCCCAGGTCCCCCAGATGGGAACCTTCATTGGAGTTTACCTGCCCTGCATGCAGAACATCCTTGGCGTGATCCTCTTCCTGCGTCTCACCTGGATCGTGGGCACGGCAGGAATCCTGGGAACCTTCGCCATCGTCTCCATGTGCTGCATCTGCGTGAGTTATTTATAAAAGACTTTATGCTGACAAGAAGTAGGATGAAATATGGTGTCAAAACTGAGTATAGTAATTAATTTTATTCCACTGTGAATGAAGGAAAGACAAACAAACAGAGAGTCCCTCTCGGCCATAATTCTGTAAACGCCCGAACGGAACAGTGCAGCCTCCTCTGAGTTTGCGGTGTTCATTCATGCCTGAGCTCAGATGAGGGTCCTCAAAAACCAGCAGAAAATTTGTGTCTTATTTACAACCCCGGTTCGTACGTCAGCAGCTCGGCAGCCAAACAGAGAGCTGACTGTTTGAAAAGTTTGAACTTAAAATGTTCAGCGCTCATGTGATGTGAGCAGTCGGCACTCAACACCCTCCTACAATATATATAGCCACCCTGTCAGGCTCTGAGGCTTTAGAGCAGAGAGACGACAGAGGATAAAGATGTGATGCTGGTGGTGCTATTTAGGAGACTGATATGTTTGGCATTCTCTAGTAGGGCTGGGTATTAAACCGCTATACTTGTACATGTAATGACTGAAATGTTCACAGCATTGGGTATCAAAAACCAACAAATACCCATTTTTTTGTAAATGTGAAGCACAATGAAACCCTGATTTTGAAAAGTGTTATATAAATAAGCTTTCATTTAATTACTTTGATCAGATAATTCCTGTCTAAATCTAAGTTTTATACAGATAATAGATCATTTAGATAATTTTATTTACACAAAATTCTTGTACAGCGACGTTTAACATTTGAAAAATCCGGCTGTCACTCCTCTACCCTCGGTCATTTCTTATACATGACTTGAAATGAGGTCAAAGGTCATACTTGGTTGCAAAATACTCTTTAAGTGTGGAGATTAACAAGAAAGTTTGGGGACTTTACATCACCTCTGTTCCTGAATCTCTCATTTTATTAACTCAGGTGTCTGCACATGAAAAAAAAATGTGAAATGATACCCAGCCCCGTACAGTAATGAGTGATAATATTACACTTTAAAGTGAGCAAAAATGTGAAGACTTTTTGTTCAAGCTTATATAAAACACTGGCAGTATTTAATGAGTATTTCACGTGAAACATTTGGAAATTATATTCTTTTTACACAAATACAATGCAGCCTGCACACTAATTAAAGACATGTCCTCTCTCTCTCTCTCTCTCTCTCCACGCAGACCTTGCTCACAGCCATATCAATGAGTGCCATAGCAACCAACGGAGTCGTCCCAGGTACATTATGAAATGTTGCATTCATTATTTTTTTTTCTGTTCCATGAGCAATATTCAAAAGCACTGGCTTAGATACAGCCGAGTGTTTTCATTTTCCACTGGCAGATTTTGAAGGACAAGGCAAAGTCATTCATACTGATTAACAGGCTTTATGTAACATTCTGCAGATGTGTTATGGTGATTGCATCATGATAAAACAAAGACACTGCAACAATAAATAAATACATGTCACCCTTTGTTCAACAGCATTTCTGTGGTGAATGAAAATTTAAAATTAATGGAAAAAAATTGTGGTTTTATGGTTCTAGCATATCTGAAAAAATATATCATTATTTTGTTTTTTATTTTGTATTAAATATAAGATAAGATAATCCTTCATTACTCCCATATGGGGGGAATTTGCAGCAAAGGGGTACAGTGCGAACAGTTTCTTTACATTAATTTCCTTTGATAAAGTCATGATACTTGATATGATAAATAATGTTATGATGTTATATAAAAATGTTTGACAATAAATTCAAACTACTACTTTAAATGTCAATGAGCATAAGGTGATGACCGATGTTGAATCAGATGAGTATATTTAACATTTTGAACAACTCAGAGCTTCTCCCATCTTCCCCAGTTGAAGTCAAAATGTAAAATGATATTTTATCAAACTTAATAATGTTTAAAATACCAAGATAAACATTTGTTAGCAGTCTAACTAACAGTATTTAATGTCTCCAAAGCCGGTGGAGCGTACTACATGATCTCCAGATCACTGGGTCCAGAGTTCGGAGGAGCGGTGGGTCTCTGTTTCTACCTCGGAACCACCTTCGCTGGATCCATGTACATACTGGGCACCATAGAGATTCTGCTGGTATGTTACCGCTCCGACTGATAAGAGGTCAGCCACAACAGTAACGTGTTAACGACACATTCATTCTCTTCCTGCTGTCTCCCCTCTGCCAGACGTACATCATCCCAACAGCAACGGTGTTTAAAGAAGGTGAACATGCAGCAATGCTCAACAACATGCGCGTCTACGGCACATGCTGCCTGCTGCTGATGGCTCTGGTGGTGTTTGTAGGGGTGAAGTAAGTATCCACGCACGCACGCACACACACACACACACACACACAAGCACTCAGACTCACATGTAGTCCCTTTCTTTCTACAGGTATGTGAACAAACTGGCTCTGGTGTTTCTGGCCTGTGTGGTTCTCTCGATCATGGCAACTTATGCAGGAGTCATCAAGACGCTCATCGAACCACCAGAGTTTAAGTGAGTTACTAACAGCTAAATAATCATTTCTCACTGACTGAAATATTTTATCAACATGCACAATTGGGCTCATTGGATCCACAAGAGTCTCAGCTTTACAGTGATGCACAATTTATGTAATTCCAAGACTGTTTAGGGACCCCAGTATGCAGAAATATTCAAATACACCATTTTAGAATATGCGAAAATAACACATTTATACAGCAAGCAAGAAGAAACCTCTGAAAGACAGAATAGCGTTCATTATGCTTCTCAGATGTCCAAAGGCATCTGTTTCCCAGAGAACCAGAGCTCCATCTATCACAACAGATACAGCAGCTTCCATCTAACTACACTACGCTTTTCTCCCTCTCCTCTGCAGCGTCTGTCTGTTGGGGAACCGATCTCTGAAGAATGAAATGTTTGAACCTTGCGCAAAGACGGAGGTTGTGAATAACATAACTGTGATCACCGAGGTATGGAGCCTCTTCTGTGACAGTAAATATCCCAATGCGACCTGTGACGAATACTTCACCTTGAACAACATGACAGAGATGCGGGCCATACCTGGGCTCCTGAGCGGAGTCATCAAAGGTGAGGAGGAGGAGGAGGAGAGGAAGGATTCTGAACTTTCCTGCATGAAAAAATATGATTTCATCTGGTGCCACCTTCAGGCTAAATTATCAACTTTGTCCACAAGGTATTCACTGCCCCAGAGGATGAATCCTGATGTTCATCAGACTGATGATGCTTTTCTCTGTGTATCTCTCCGTTAGACAATCTGTGGGGCGACTATGGCCCAGCTGGTACGTTCATAGAGAAGAAAACCCAGCCTTCAGTAGAAGCCCAGGACCCGTCCTCCACTGACACGTCTAAGCCCTACGTCTTCAATGACATCGCCACCTACTTCACTCTGCTGGTGGGAATATACTTCCCCTCGGTCACAGGTAATTTATAAATTTGTTATGTACTGTATGGTTAATTGTGACGTGTTTTGGTCTTTGTCTTGTATGTACAACTGATGGGTCTTATTTGTCTGTTTGTTTATGGTAACAGTATGTCTATTGTATGTGTACTTTTTCTCAAATTGAGTTGCCCATGGATGCAAAATGAATTTCAGTGCAAACTGACGATGAAGTTGTATTGTATCGTATCGTATCGTATCGTATCGTATCGTATCAAATACCAAACAAAACATAATATATTAGGAATCTAAAGGCCTTTACACTTGCCTTGTTCCATTTTCGCAATAACCTTCCTCCTAAAATAGTGCCGTGTCCACTCCACATAAGAGAAACCTATCCACACTGAGAATGTCAAAGGCTCTAACGTAACTATACAAAACATAAACTAATCAGACCCCAAATGTGATGCTGACATTAACGCTCCATTTAGCCCCATTCTGTGACCAACATATAACATGAACAAGGGCATATCATGTATTTTTGATACATGAATTACATTTTGCTTTTAATATTTATGTACTTTTACTGAAGTAGAACTTTAAATGCAGGACTTTTACTTTTAATTGAGCATTTTTTTGTGGTATTGATGCTTTTACACAAGTAAAGGATCTTAATACTTCCTCCTCAAACTTTTACATTGTGTGTGTGTGTGTGTTTTATTTCAGGTATAATGGCTGGTTCTAATAGGTCTGGTGATCTCAGAGATGCTTCAAGGTCCATCCCAGTAGGAACCATAATGGCTATTCTCACCACCTCTTTCATCTGTATCCTCTAGACTCTTATACAGTACATACTCAGTTGATGACAGAGAGCAGCAACACTGATTTTGCCAGTTCTATTTGTATTTATTTGTGTTGTAATGTCACAGATAAGGTTTGTTACCGCAAAGTAAATACAAAGTGTGAGTATTACCATCTTAACTTCATGCTCAGACATCTCCTGTGTGGTCTTGTTTGGAGCCTGTATTGAAGGAGTGGTGCTGAGAGACAAGTAAGTGCAATATGAATTGATTGAAAGCTTAAAGTTTAAAAATAATTGTTTTTACAGACAGAATTATTGGTGTTGAATGGAAACTTGTCTTTGACTTTCACACACCTTACAGAGTATACATGTTTGTGGTTGTTTCAGGTTTGGTTTCTCAGTAAAGAGGACCCCGGTGATTGGCATCCTGGCCTGGCCGTCGCCCTGGGTGATTGTGATTGGCTCGTTTTTCTCCTGCTGCGGAGCGGGGCTTCAGAGCCTCACTGGCGCCCCCCGGCTGTTGCAGGCCATCGCTCGGGATGGCATCGTCCCGTTCTTACAGGTCAGTGTTGGACAGATCTTTGCTTTTCGTATGTTACTCTCCTGTGCCCTTTTACAATCAAGCGTCACCCAAACACAAACTGACTGTTGGTTCACTGTAGTATTTGATTTGGTCTTGAATAGATCTTTTCAGTTTCTTCACATCCCTCATGACACTGTTATACATCGTAGTAATGACATTACACAGTAATGGCATGTTCAAAGGTTTTGCTTACCTTTATGTTGCGTGCTGGAGGGTTGATTTGATGCACTTCTGGCACAGTAAAGCAGTTTATAAACTCCCAAATATAGATTTAGACCAACTTCTAACTAAGCCGCTGATTGATGTGAACTCAAAACAGTAGGCCTCATTCACCAATAGCCTCCTGTTTGTTTTTGAGAAAGGTCCTAAGAAAAGTCTTCGTCAGATTCATGACGTGATTCTTAAACCGCATATTTGTTCGTACAAAGCACAACCTTTTCCCTTGAGGTGTTCTTAGAAGCCATAGACACCGATCCATTATATTGCCTGATGTTCCTAGCAGCTAGCAAATGTATTTTTTCATGACAAGCTAGCGTTATATTGATTTCATTAATTGTTAAATTATTTACATTGTGTGTAGCAATTTATTGAGCAACCACAGAAAAACTAGGCTTGCCTTTTTTTTGTTAGGTGGAGGTGTGTTGCTTGGTGTGGCAAGGATATTGCTCTACTACGGTCCCTGAGTTGTGGTTGCCGATAGTTCTGGAGAGAGGTTTCAATCAGGGCTTATCTAAATGCTTTGTACAGTATATCAAATAACAACATATGGAACTGTATCTGGCAGCTGTACTGACCTTGATGATAAGATGTGTTTATATTTGTGTTTTTATGGAGTACTGTATCAGACCTTCTCTCTGTCACTGTGTTTTTCAGGTCTTCGGTCATGGGAAGGCTAACGGTGAACCCACCTGGGCTCTGCTGCTGACAGTTGGGATCTGTGAGATAGGAATCCTCATCGCCTCTCTGGATGCTGTGGCCCCCATCCTCTCCATGTATGTGGTTTAGACAATACAAACAACTGATCTACTTCTATCCAAGCTGCTTTCAGTCTCTGTTACTTTCCTGCCAATTTAATTACACTCCCACTAGTCTGAAAGAAGACATGTAACACGTAATGGAAGCAAAATAATCCAAAATCTCTAAATTGACCAGTGCATGAAAACCAATGTATTTCCCTGTAGTGTCTCCCCTTAATGATCTTTTCTGTTTGTGTGTCTGCTCAGGTTTTTCCTCATGTGCTATCTGTTCGTTAACCTGGCCTGTGCTGTTCAGACTTTGCTCCGTACGCCCAACTGGAGACCTCGCTTCAAGTTCTATCACTGGTAAGAAAACAGCTTCCAACTACACTCAAAATTAATCCTGCACATTTTATGTAAGATGTGAGCTTTCCAAAGCTTTGATTACAACCACAGATATTAATATGTACTGTATGTATGTGTGTGTGTGTGTGTGTGTGTGTGTGTGTGTGTGTGTGTGTATGTGTCCTGTAGGACCCTGTCCTTCTTAGGGATGAGTCTGTGTCTCTCTCTCATGTTCATCTCCTCCTGGTACTACGCCCTGGTTGCCATGGTGATAGCCGGCTGTATCTATAAGTACATTGAGTACAGAGGGTGAGTCTGGAGGGTTTCAGGTCACGCCACTGAGACTGGATAAACATTTTAATGTCTGATTCTATTCTTAAACATCTGGAAAAGAGATGAAACTCCCCTATTTGGATTTTGCAGGGCAGAGAAGGAATGGGGAGACGGGATCAGAGGTCTGTCCTTAAATGCAGCACGCTATGCTCTCATCCGGCTGGAGGAAGTACCATTGCACACCAAAAACTGGAGGTGAGAGTGTGTGTATGTTGTGATTTGCTTTAATCATAATGAAGCCAGAGGAAGGGACGCACAAAACTTGATGTACTATTTGTGTGATCTTTATTTATTGTTATACCTGGATTGCTTTTGAAGTTATTTTCCCTATAAGTCTATGCTTTTGTTCATTGAAAATAAAATGGAAAAAAAAATGCTTTCCAAAAGTCTTTGCAAAATGTAGCCCAAATAGACGTGTGCTTTGGGGCAAATAGGGCAAAAATAGATCAAAAATACAGCAAAAAAAATAACAAAATACATTACCAATTTACTGTAACATTGTCAGACTCATGATGGACAGTTAAAAAGAAAAGGATTACAATTGATGCAGCAGAAATAGAGATATCGTGTTTTTCTTCCATGTAGTCTTGTTCCTTGTCTGTTCACACATTGGCAATAAAAACTGATTAAATCATGTTCATACGTGTAAAAACTTACATCCAGTCCCTTTAATGCATTATTGTTTTTGCTTGTATTCTTTTCTCTCTCTTCAGGCCTCAGCTGTTGGTGTTGTGTAAGTTGGACTCGGACCTGGCGGTGAAACACCCTCGTCTCCTGTCCTTCACTACGCAGCTCAAGGCAGGAAAGGGACTGACCATCGTCTGCTCGGTCCTGGTGGGAACCTACATGACCCGGGGGAATGATGTCAAGACCGGAGAGCAGGTTGGTCAATTTGTTCGGTCATCTGCTGTCCCTGTTTAGTCCTCTGCATGGTTGTATTCCAGTATAGAAGTCACAGGTTCAGCAGTTACATTTCTAAATTTAATATGTTTAGTAATGAGGTCATAGTTAAAGCAGCAAATTGCTAAAATTCAACACTTTTCTAAAGGATCTGTGGATGTATTACGTTTTAACAAATATCCGTCTACATAACAATGTTATCAACAAGGCCTTTAAGTTATTGTCCTACTGTCTTTGCTCCACTTGATCCCTGCAGAACTTGAAAGCAGCCATGGTTGCGGAGAAGATGAAGGGTTTCTCCCATGTGGTGGTGTCGTCCAACCTGCGAGACGGTTTCTCCCTTCTCATCCAGTCAGCAGGACTGGGAGGAATGAAACACAACGCCGTGCTGATGGCCTGGCCGGCAGGCTGGACACAAGCCCGGGACCCCTCCGCGCGGAGGAACTTCATAGGTAAACTACACAGTTAGTGTGTGACAAAATGAAATCAAAGCAGAATCTACAGTATTCAATAAAGGACACTTAACTAAGTTGATATGTACGGAAGTCCTGAGAAACTCACCTGGAAGAAAACATGAATGCTTTTAGTGCTATTTAGAACATGGGGTAGTGGTGCACTTCAGCCTCTTGTGGCCAGAATGAGTGTTACAACAACAAACACACTCCCTTTGCCAACAAAAAAAAATGTTTACCTGTCAAACTTGCCTCTCAGGGCTTCCGTATTATACCTTTTTATAATAATTGGTTCCATAAGTTAAGGTCTCATATTTCTAATAGGCACTTTTCTCTAAACTTCTAACAAGTTTATCATTATGGATTATAGTTTTACACAAGATTTCAGCAGTTTGAAGACACAAAGGAGTATTTCTTGTACACTGGCAGTCTGGCAACAAGTGGAGGGAACCTTTATTATCTCTGCAAGAGAAAAAGGCGCAGTACACAGTAGAAGGGAGACAAAGAACTTATGAGGCTTTATCCTTTGGCCCTGACATTAAAAAAAACATTTGAAATGCTCACCCTCTGTCTTTTTCTCTGCAGAAACAGTGAGAGAGACGACGGAAGCTCATCAGGCTCTGCTGGTTGCTAAGAACATCGACCATTTCCCTAGTAATAGTAACCAGGATCGTCTGGAGGGGGGAACCATCGACGTGTGGTGGATCGTACATGATGGCGGACTGCTCATGCTGCTGCCATTTTTACTTAGTCAACACAAGGTGTGTGTGTGTGTGTGTGTGTGTGTGTTGTCTAAATTATCTTTTCCTTTTAGATTATTTAACGCATTATCAATTAATAACAAAACATGAATTATTCACATTTTGACTGTATGGGATTCAATATCAATGATAAAACAGACTCTAAAAAGCAAGAAAAGAGTCAATAATCGTATGTAAAAACAACACAGTCATCTTTTTAAACTAGGGCTGAACGCGATTAACAATAGTTAGACCAAACAATCCTTTCAAATCAATCAAAATTCTTCACTCATAATAGTAAAAAATGGATGTTGTGATGCTACTCTTAGCTGCTTTAAGATGGTGTAATTGCTGAGAGTTTCCTGCTCGCATGTCCCTCCTACCTCAAGTAGAGTCACAGATAGGATTTAGTGCTCTCGGATTGGCAGCTTTACTGATACATCTCCCGTCTCTGCAGGTATGGAGGAAGTGTAAAATGAGAATCTTCACGGTGGCCCACATGGACGACAACTCCATCCAGATGAAGAAAGACCTCCAGATGTTTCTCTACCATCTGCGCCTGGATGCACAGGTGGAAGTGGTGGAGATGGTGAGGCGATTCGCAATTCAGTCAATTCATTTCTTTTTCTGCTCCAGGTGGTAGACTATATACTAAAAATCTGTTCTATATGTGTCCCTCTAGCACGAAGGTGACATCTCAGCCTTCACCTACGAGAAGACGCTGGTGATGGAGCAGAGGTCTCAAATGCTTAAACAGATGCAGCTGTCCCGCACTGAGAAGGAGAGGGAGGTACGTGACACACACGTTATAACATATGCACTGGAAAAAAAATCAGGCAACAACATCAGGCTTAATGCTGTTGCCTACGACTCTCATGTCATTACACAAACATTATAAGGTTCTAACCAACAACAACAGATGTCCTATCTAGGAGTGACAGAACTGTATTGTTATATGCAAGTCTAATGGTAATTAAGGTTTATTAAATTGAAAGTGTTACCTAGATACACTTAGGTACTGTCCACAACACTGTAAAACTACACTATAAGAAGAGCTACGGCACACTTGAACAAATATATTATATGTATAACAAACTGTATTCAGCACCATGAAAAATATATTACAGCTGTACTATACTGATGTGGCTATCCTCCACCCAAAGAATAAAGGCGTAGCGTAACTCCCCATGGTCTTTTCTGCTGTTGTTGACCTTTGAACTCTCCCCCCCTAACCTGGCTCTGTGATTGGACAACGGGCTCAGATTCAGAGCATCACAGATGTGTCACGCGGCTCCATAAAGAGAAAGAAGTCATCAGGTGTCCCTTCCCTCAACACCACGTGCATACCAGAGGACGAGGTAGCCACGGCGACCAAAACGGCCCATAGTGGCCAACCATTGGTTCCTCCATTTATCACGCCATCATTTCTCCCATCATAATCCATTCATAACAATGCTTTTAGGCAGTGCCGTCATCAGATGCTGAACTCCGGGATAAAATGTTCAGCCTCTGTTTGTTTGCTGTCTTTCCTTCATTCATCATTGGACAGAGACGCAGGGACAGAAAGCTGCCACTAGAGGGAGACAAATTCCTCACTGAGTGCATTTAAATGTGCACCAGACTCCCAGAACTGGAGGTCTACATGAGACTCAATCCAGTTATTACTAACCTCCATTACCTGATTTTTTAACACACAAAAATGGGTCAAAATGTTCTGTATCGTGTTTATAGTTTACAGCAACAGAGTTTTGGATCCTTTAGTGTCCCCGTCCTGTTGTTACTAGCCAGTAGTTATTGAGATACTCAAGTATGGTTTGGATTTTGTCTCTGAACACGGACATCTATTCTAGCAGCTGTCAGACTTCAAGACATGCAAGACAATTGACCCTATAAAATTGTTTTTTGGGGGCATATAACAAGAGATAAGTTCACAATTAACTTGGAACTTGAAAAATGTCCTTTTTATTTCACTGTGTCTTTAAAGATACAGCGTGTATGTAGGATTTGGCGACATCTAGTGGTGTGGTTGCCGACCAGTTGAGTACCGCTCTGCTCACTCTTCCCCCACGGTTTTGCACTTGTGTGGCTCACGTTACCACAGTTTCACAAGCGTGTCGGAGAACTACAGTGGCCTTCAGGTAACATAAAAACGTGAAAGTCTCTCTCTAGAGCCAGAGTTTGGTTTGTCCGTTCTGGGCTACTGTAGAAACATGGTGGAGCAACATGGCAGACTCTGTGAAGAGGACCCGCTCCCTGCGTAGATATGAAGGGCTCATTCTAAGCTAACGAAAACACAACGATTCTTAGTTTCAGGTGATTATACCCTAAAGAAAATGTAATTATGAATATTATATTCCATTTCTGCACAATAGATCCCCCGAAATGTTACACACTGTTCCTTTAAAGGAGATCACATAAGCAGAGCAGGAGGTTTACTGTGTCCACTGTAAAAGACAGTGTGTTTCTGTGTTCTCTTCCTGCATGTGCTGTCATCACCATAAACCTGTCTATCACCTGACTGCCCTAAAACCAACTCCATCTACATTCAAACAAATTGTATTCATATCCTCTTCTGGTCATATTTTCACATCCCTCAATGACATATTTGCAATGACAATTTGTTGCTTTGTGGTTAAGATTTCCACTATTACTAAGTTAAGATACACGATACTACTGAATAGAAATGCAGAATCATTTGGATCTTTTTGAGTTAGGCCGTTACTAGAAAGGATTTAACTGTAAATCCAACATTTTATTACTAGGGATTAGAAAAGAAGAATGATGTAACGGGGCTGAAAACACCAAACTGACTTTTCAATCATCTGACCTGACCTTTGTGTAGGCCCAGTTGATCCACGACCGGAACACGGCGTCTCATTCTGCGATGAATGACAAAGCTGCAGGTGCCGCAACAGATCGCGTCCACATGACCTGGACTAAAGACAAACTGATCAACGAGAGGAACAAACACAGAGAAGGCATGGGAGTTAAAGACATGTTTAATATGAGACCGTAAGTAGATCCAGATTTGCTGCAAATCATCTTGAAGATGCACTCTCTGATTTTTGTTAAAGTGTCCCCAAACATTATGTTTACATTCAACTCGACACTAAACAATATGATTTATTTTTTGAGTTAGATATTTTTATTATAGTGTATTGTACTGTTATCATTGTTGTTATTATATGTGTTGTACATGTATGTATTTATTTATGCTGCTGTTACTGCACTTAGCTACAAGAACTATTCAAGGGTTGTCCTCTTAAAATGGATAGTTTGGGTGTTTTGAAGTGGGGTTGTATGAGGTGCTTATCCATTGTGAGTGTATTATTTGCAGTAGATGACGGTCGGCACACCCCCAGTTTGGAGAAAAAGACGGGAGTAAAGCAACATACTGCTGTGGAAGTGGGCAGCAGCAAAACATATTTTAGTCACCTAAAAGAAATATCAGTTTAAGTGTACGCTATATTTAGAATATTTTCAACGGTTTACCTTGACATATTTACCTCATATATGTTTCCGATGGGGGATTGAAGCCGTTATCAATGCTCTCGACAAAGACACCAGACTCCATTGAAAAAACCTGTAATTTTACCTCGCAGAACACGGGAGTTGCTGGTCTACCGCTGCCTCCATCGATTAGTTTGTTTGTGTTATTGTGCCACTTTGGTTAGTTTGGATTCACCAAAGTCACACAATAGCACAAACAAACTAACAGATCGAGGCAGCGGTAGACCAGCAACTCCCGTGTTTTGCAAGGTAAATTTGCTGTTTTTTTCAATGCAGTCTGGTGGCTTTAGGGAGAGCATAGATGTATACAACAGCTTTAGTTCCCCGCTGGAAAGGACTGTCTGACAGCAAGGTAAAGCAATGAAAATATTCTAAGTTAGCGTACACTAATATTTTTTTTTTTAGATTGGCCTTTCTTTTAGGCGGCTAAAATACGTTTTGCTGCCGGCCCCATCCACAGCAGTACATTGCTTTGCTCCCAAGCTTATACTCCTGTCTGCTTCTCCAAACCGGAGGTGGGCTGACCGTCATCTACTGTAGATAATACACTGACTATGGATAAGCACCTCATACAACCCTAAGTCAAAACACCTGACCTATCCCATTAAGTGCATTCAAATGTAATTTGTTATTACTGTTTGATGGCAGAGGAGTGCTAATTTCCCTATCTGCATAGATAATCCAAAACAATCCCGGAGCAGCCCTTATTATTGTGTTAATGTTGGATATGTTGTTTTTTGCTCCCTTCCTCTAGAGAGTGGGAGAATCTGTAAGTCACTTTATTGTTCACTTTTTGTTTGCACGTGCATGAACTCTCTGTGCATGTGTCTGTGTTGGCATGCCTGTGTGAAAGTAGCTCACCAGTTCAGTTTGCAAGAGGGTGCATGATGACAACGGAAGCCGCATGCGTCTGTCTGGTGTATTCGCCTCCAAGATCCTCAGATTCCCAATCAGTCATACTGTGCTTCATACTGTGCTAGATTGCTGATTTAGAGTATCCTACTGAAACAGCCCTTGTAGCGAATGGCAGGATAACCGATGCTCTGATTAATGTCTGTGGTCTGACATATAGCAACCAGTCCAACGTGCGGAGGATGCACACAGCCGTGAAGCTGAACGAGGCGGTGCTCAAGAATTCCAGTGACTCACAGCTGGTCCTGCTCAACATGCCGGGCCCGCCGAAGAACAAGAAAGGGGATGAGAACTGTATCCTTTTTCCAGCTATAGCTGTCGTTCATTTAGTCAGTGAATCATTCAGTAATTCAGTCAGTCAATTCAAGAAATGTTGGCATGTTAAGGAATAGTTCACGATTAAAGGAAATATATTTGCTTTCTTGCCAAGACTGCACAAAATATCAAGCAATTAGGCGGTCAGCTTAGTTTAGCACAAAGACTTAAAATAGGGGAAAACAGCTAGCCTGGCTCCGTTCAAAGTTAACAAATTCCACCTCCCAACACCTCTAGAGGTCACTAATTGACTCGATATATCTACACAAAGGCATGTCTTTTATTTCAGCACAGCTAACACTAAAAAACAACCGTTACGAAGACTCCAAACACACTGTTACCATAGTTACACACGGAATTTACGACTTCATAATCTCCCAAATTTTTGAGTTTTTATCTTGTAAATTTGCCACTTTTATCTCAGAGAATATTCACCTTTCTTTCCCAGAAATTTACGACTACTAATCTTGTAAATTTTGAGTTTGTTCTCAGAATATTCCCCCCTCCCCCGGCTCTGTAATTTTTTTTTTTTTTTTACCAACAATGGCCCCAATACGGCGTCGTACAGGCTAACTGTCTATCCCTGCTTTCAGTCTTAAAGCTAAGCTGAGCTATCTGCCTACTGGCTGTAGCTTCAAACTTACCATACATTATCATCAATCTTCTTATCTAACTCGTAGCAAGAAAGCGAATAAGTGTATTTCCCAAAATGACAAACTATTCATTTAGTTTGATCGTAAATAAACAATTACTAAAATTAGTTAAATTGTTTCAGGTGTTGTGTGTTGCAACAATTTAGACCACTTGGGCTACATAGTCAAGTACAAGTTTAAAGTGACATCAAATGGAAATACTCAATTAGAGTACAGGCACATCACATTTGTACCTAAGTACAGTACTTCAGTAAATACTTAGTTAGGTTCCACCACTGACGGAAGCATTTTTCACACCCAAAAATTAAAAAAAACACTCTTAAGATAAATCTGAAAATAGCAGCATGTGTTGCTGTGATGAAACAGTATGTCCTTAACCAGAATGCGTCTCTCAGATATGGAGTTCCTGGAGGTCCTGATGGATGGCCTGGACCGTGTGCTGTTGGTCCGTGGAGGCGGTCGAGAGGTCATTACCATCTACTCCTAGCACCAAGACGGTCCTAATTGTTTGGAATGGCACTGGGAGGAAATATTGTTGGACAGTAGGACCCCAGAGGGAAAGGAGACATGGACAAAGATGTGAGACAGAGGAAGCACAGTACACTCCCTCTCACAGGAGTCAGGAGGACCATGATCAGAGGGAAGGACAGGGGAGTGTTCCTGCAGCACAGCCTGAGCTCAGTGCACAGTCTGGGGACGCAGAGGGCTCTCTATACCCCCTCCTCCTGGGGCTCCTTAACTCTGCCGTATCTACACACTGTGTTGCTGCAACGTGGAGACGCTCTTTCCTCAGATGAACTGTGTTTTCTGAAAGCGCTGTCATTTCAATTAAACATGTTATATTGCTTCACCAGGCACTTATTGGAGGAAAGAACTACAGCTTTTCAACTGGCTCATTGGTTTCAACGAATGATGCTAACATAGTGCCTTTATTTATTTCAGTGCCGTTGATGAAACTCTTCATTGACATAATGATAAGCACTGACTTTAGACCCGTGGAATGAGTTGAACATGTTTTTAAGCCATTGTATCTTACAGAAAGCCAAAGTCCCATTCATCACTATCAGGACAGTTTAAGGGCAAATGTGGCAGTTTTGATTGTAATCTATAGATTGTCTTGAACGTTGCTTATCAGCTGTTTTTGTTGTCACTGATAACATCGGTGTGCCAAGCGTGATCAGAAAGAAAGAGAAAAATGCAACAGAGGAAATGCAACTTTTGTGATTTTAGCATTTTTAGTACATTTTAGTTGATTTAAGTTGTTGACTTGTTTGTATTGGAGCAAAATGTTGAGGTGTATGTGTGAATTTATAACAAACTATGAGGAAAACTGAGCAACATGGAGCCTATATAGTAGTATTTTCATATTAATATTGCTATTATTTTTTTTTAAGTACAATGTGTCATATGTTAGTTCAACAAAAACTAATTTGTTATTTGATGCTATAAAAAGGGGAGACGTCATGATTGACAGCTGCTCTGAGTGAAGTAGCCGCACTCAGGAATTGAACGAGAGAGAAGATGTAACTTTAACTTTCCATAAACGTCACCAGTCTGTGTAATAGAACATGTGTCAGTTTGATCATAAACATAGTTATAGAGATATTATGGTTCGCTGTTGTGTCTTTTGTAGAAGCTACCGTGGTGCTAACATAGCAGCTAGGTGGCTCACGCTAACAAGCTGTGGCCAAGCTCTATCAGAGCTTTAGGGACCATTTGTGCATTAGGGCTGTCAAATTTAACGCAATAATAACGCGTTAACGCAAATGTGTTTTAACGCCACTAATTTCTTGAAAGCAACTTGGAATTTTTAGGTTGTACTGGGCTCAGTTTTAAAGCTAGAGTGAAGATACTGGTATCATATGAAACTAGAAAACCCAAAGAATTCATTGATACCAAATAAACTAGCTTGTCGGGAAGGACGCTAAATAACGCTCCAAACTGGCATGGCTATTTTCAAAGAGGTCCCTTGACCTCTGACCTCCAGATATGTGAATGAAATCGGGTTCTATGGGTACCCACGAGTCTCCCCTTTACAGACATGCCCACTTTATGATAATCACATGCAGTTTGGGGCAAGTCATAATCAAGTCAGCACACTGACACACTGACAGCTATTGTTGCCTGTTGGGCTGCAGTTTGCCATGTTGTGATTTGAGCATATTGTTTTATGCTAAATGCAGTACCTGTGAGGGTTTTTGGACAATATGTGTCATTGTTTTGTGTTGTTAATTGATTTCCAATAATACATATATACATACATTTGCATAAAGCAGCATATTTTCCCACCCCCATGTTGATAAGAGTGTTGAATACTTGACAAATCTCCCTTTAAGATACATTTTGAACAGATAAAAAACGTGTGATTAATTTAACATTGGTGATTAATGAGCTTGCCCACATTTGGAAGTGTTTATTCAGACTTGGATGGAAACTCCCATAACATGAAACATACTGTAGACACACACACAGACAAAAAGGCAGGAAACATCAAAGCAGGAAGTCAGTAGACAAAGGAAATGAAGCTGATTGGTCTGTGATTTCTCTGATTGCCTTCTTCTCATCTTTTAAACATTTCATCCTGTAGCAGGTTCAGTAATTGAACCACAATGCATCAAAATCAGAATTGATGTTGTCACCCTTTTGTTATTTATGTAATTGCATCTCTCATTAAAACGTTTAATCACTTCCTGTTGTAATATATACCAGAAGGTGTTACATTCTCGTCCGATGGAATAGGTTCCTGTCTGACCCAGATGAGAGCCGAGCTGGATTGTTGTCATCTCTTACATAACTGGCCCAGGCTCAGTTTCCAACAATCCTAAAATCATCATTGTCTCTTGGCACACAAAAGAACAAAGACAATCTTGGAGCTGCAGGAAGAAGCTTTGGCCTTGGATAAATGGCTTCCTGTTTGTCCCGCAGAGCGGTTAGCTGGGTCAGCACGCACAACAGAACAACAACAACAATGATCTCGGTCTGATGCTCTGATCGCTGTCTGAACTACAACTCTGTGCCGTCTGTGATCCTTACTGTTCGTTCACTTTAAAGTACAGGCTGTCTTTTGCTAAGATTCAGGACAGTTAACCCAATTTGACACTTTACTGTTTCCTCAATGGGGATCTTGTGTGGTGGCCAGGATCCACATAAAAACAAGACAATGGCCACAAGTGTCGCTATATAAAACAATTCACAGAGCTTTAGTGAAAAACAAGAAAGAGAAAATGATGGGTTCACATGCTACTTTCAAATGTGGGAGGTTTTATAGTCCAACGTTTTGCAAGATTTTTTGCCAACTTGCTTCAGTCGTGTAAGCTCAGGTAAAGTTGCATAGAAGTGCATATGTATTACGTGGTGCTGTATGTGTGTATTATGACACACATAATATGAACCCTTTTGCGAACCAGTTTGCTGGAGAGCTTCACCACTAATGCTAACTCAACAAAAACTGACTCAAACAGAACAGACTAAACTGATCTATGTGGTGGCAGTTTCTGTTAAAACAAGACACAAACCAAGGTAACAACTTGTCTTTCAAGTAAATTTAATAAAAAAGCATATATTAATAAGAAAAGCATCTGCAAATGGACTCACGAGCACAGTCACCTGAGCGGACTGTGGCAAGTGAGCCCCGAACACAAGAGTAGTCAGTATTTATACATACTAAAGCGTAACACACAGATAAGTGCAAAGAAGAGAAAGATGGAAAGTGTATCATTACGTCAGCACAGAACAGACAACAGAGCATCACAAGACATAACAAGTACTTCAGCCATCTGTTGTTTACAGTTACAGAAGGCAAAACTGTCGGGTCACTGTCTTAATGCTTATGGTGACAAGGTTGAACATGTGAGGCCCCGAGATTATCTAAAGGCACAGTGTTAACTTTGGCCTACTCCTCGGGGTGTTGGACTGTCAACTGCAGATATGAAAATTGCCATTACACCTAACAAACTGAACACAAAGGGGAACATATGTACAGGTATATGTATAATGGCCGATCAAACCATTTTTTTAAACAAAGGGGTAACAAAGACAAACACTACCAGCTCAACAACAAATAAAACAAAACAGGACAATTAGTCTATAAGTATAAATATTTCAGGAAAGGACTAAAAAAAAGCACCAACAAACTATTATACTCTAAAGAAATAAACCAAAATCTACTAGAACTACAGATCCCAGTACCCCCATGATGTGGCGGCACTTGGTACGTTCTGATTGGCCACTTCCTGCATTTAAAGGCTCTGCTTTAAGAGGCTCATCATTTGCTCCAACCTGACTAGATGTCTGTCCAGCAGCAGCAGCAACAACCAGCAGTGGAACCCTTCAGCACTGGTAACTCAAACAAAGAGAAATTACAACAATTTAGTGCAAACTTATCTAAAGACAAACTAAAGTGTGACTGTACAGAAGGTCACTAAATGTGTGCACTGCAAATAGGAGCTACTGTACTGCCAACAGTACTAAATAAAGTATTGTTTGCTGGTGCGTGTGTGCAATATGCATGAGGTCAAAATGTGTGTGCAGGAGGGTTACCGACATTTAAATCACGTGGAGGCAATATAAATTCTCCTAAATCTCACATTTAGCACTTTTCATGGCAACATTTGTTCAGTAGTTTGATTTCTGACCAAATACCTGCAAATCGATTGACATTCCCATCAGCCTCGGCTGTAGCATGTGTTTAGTGCTACTTAGCAATGTTAGCAATACTAACATGCTAAACTAAGATGGTGAACGTAGTAGACATTAATACCTGCTGTAAAGTTCACCCTCATCTAGACTTTCTCCAAGAGTTTTGTATGTTAATGTAAATATTGACTTTCTTACATGTATATAAAACATCATTTTCTGTATATTCATTTTTTGTATTCTTAAATGTAAACTGTTTTTGTTAAGTCCATATGTGTCATTAGTAGGGCTTGTAAAAATGAACACGATAATAACACGTTAACGCAAATTATTAATTCATTTTCTTTAACGCATTAATGCGATTTTGAGGTTGTAGCGGGCTCGGTTTTGAAGCTAGGGTGAAAATACTGGCATCATATGAAACTAGAAAACCTAAGGAATCCATTGGTACCAACCATGCCATACTAGCTTGACCTCCCACCTCAAGAATATGTGAATGAAAATGGGTTCTATGGGTACGCAAAGGAGGCTAAATAACGCTTCAAACTTGAGCTAAATTTTGGTGAGGAAAAACTGGCATGGCCAGTCAAAGGGGTCCCTTGACCTCTGACCTCAAGGTATGTGAATGAAAATGGGTCATTGTCAAGTCAGCACACTGACACACTGACAGCTGTTGTTACTTGTTGGGCTTGAGTTTGCCATGTTATGATTTGAGCATATTTTTCTTATGCTAAATGCAGTACCTGTGAGGGTTTCTGGACAATATCTGTCATTGTTTTGTGTTGTTAATTGATTTCCAATAATAAATATATACATACATTTGCATAAAGCAGCATATTTGACCACTCCTGTGTTGATAAGAGGATTAAATAAGGTACATTTAAGGTAGGTTTTGAACAGATAAAAAATATGCTATTAATTTGTGATTAATCACTATTAACTATGCGATGAATCATGATTAAATATATTGATTGACAACCCTAGTTGTTAGCCCAAGGTGTTCTTAACTCTCAGCTTCTCATACCAGCGTGTTTATCACTGAGGCTGACCGTCATCTTCCCACAGCTTCCACTGACCTTCCAGTAACATCTGAAGTTTTTGGCTAAACAGCATTTTCCCTTGTTTGTCTTATCTGAGAGCTTTATCTAGGAGAAGAGCTAAAAAATGGAAAACACAAGTGGCTTAGGAGGGGATTGTACTCCGTAAAGACGGAGAAGGAGGGAGGATGAGGAGGAAAGGGAGGGTAACTTTCTTCCTCTCTGAGCCATTATCATTCCAGCATGTGCTAATAGTGGGGTGTTAACATCACAACATGGATAATTTCACTGGGACTCCCTCTGATCTCGTTGAACCCTGACGCCTCGTCTATGCTGGTTTATTGGGACAGAAGTCCAGCACGAACTGGACCTGTTGTTTCTGTACGCTGCTGCTGTGAAATGACTACAAAAGACTAAACACAGACTCATAATAATGGGTGTTTCTGCATTGTAAAACATCAGTGTTTGTGGTCAGTGTGGTGGCAGTATCAGGGTGTGACTATAACGCTCAGAAAATATTTTTCTTGTCTGACTGATTAAAGCACTGAAAACACTGAGCAACCAGACAACAATTGGTGGTGCATAAATTACAGTTAAATGACCTTTCTGGAGCAAATGGTCTTTGTGTTACACATGAATGATCTCTTTTGAAAACATGAATTCCTTTTCAGTTTTGGAAACTAAACATTTATCAACCCTTCCTGTTCAGAGGACTATAGTGTGTTTCACTTGCAGGGGGCCACGGAGTGAGTTTACGTCAATGTGAAAGCAAAATTATAAGAGTTTATTACTGCTAAACTTTGAGATGAACTGTTGAGGCTGTTTTTCAGCTGGCAGGTATTGCGATGATTTTCAGCCACCATTTATCTTGTGGTTTTGAACGAGGCACTTGCATGTAAAAACCTGGACTTTTTAGTTGTGGAGAAAAGCCAAACAACAAATCTCAATATGCCAAGGAAGGCTGGCAGGTTGGTCCTGCAAAATTACCTAATGTGGCCCCCTGACTCACAGGACCAACACATTCTCACGCCCAACTCCCAGAGAATGTGTTTCACAGGACATAATGGGACATATTCATAGACTGTATATAAAGATGGACGACATGACAGCTCCCCAAAAGTGAAGCCAAAACATCTCGATCGCCCCCTGGTGGCTGGCTGCAGTATAGGTCATAAATCCCGTCCCCTCTATGTTAGCGGATGGGACATGGGCCAAACTAAAAAGTCAAAGTACACGTCTGATAATTATTTTCCTAAAGTAGGTTTCTGTCATTATTGGTAGTTGTTATCACGCTGATGTATGTTCAAGTGTTAATTTTTCAGATAAGTTTGGTTTTAATTAGTTATTTGTTGCTATAAAAAAGAGGTCATACGTCATGATTGACAGCTGCTCTGAGTGAAGTTGTCGCAGCTGGAGGCTCGGGAATTGTACGAGAGAGAAGATGTAACTTTAACTTTTCATAACCGTCATGAGTCTGTGTAATAGAACATGTATTAATATGATTATAAATGTAGTTATAGAGATATGGTTAGTTGTTCTGTCTTTCCAGCCAAACAGCTACCGTGGTGCTAACGTAGCAGCTAGGTGGCTCACGCTAACAAGCTTCGTCCGTGCTCGGCTCATGATTGGCTCGAGAGTGTGTGTGGGTGGGACCTTCAGAATTTGGCTCCGGTCCTCCGAAAACTACTGCGCAGACTCTGGTTCCAAATGACGTCAAAATCCCCAAATGGCAGCTCCTGTATCCAGGATATTTTAGCTTCACTTTTGTACAGTGGGAGGAAATGCAGACACGTCATCCATCTATATATATATACTGTCTATGGACGTAATAATGGGACATTAAGTAAAATATCATGGACAGAATCATTATTAACCTTGTACTCTTACACTTACCTAAAGCCTACTTCAGATCTGAACATTTCAGTGATTTTATCATAGAAGTAAAACAAGAATCATTCCATTTTGTCCAATGTAATTGCCACTTGTGGCCACTGTTCAGCAAAAGTTATGTAGTCTCACTTCAAGACTTTAGTTATTTTACTGTAACTTATATTGGGCTGCACCTCGAGGTTGCTCGTTGACCTCCAGGATCCATATTCTTCATAAATGTTTGCATTCCATCTACAATGTCATCGGATTTTCCATATTATAATGTTGCTATTTGGGTCTGTTCTGCACACACTCTTCCATTTTTTTCCCCTTTAAAGGAAATTGTAAAGCCCCTTGAAGCAAATTTGTGATATTGGACTATATACAGTATATAAAATTGACTCATCTCACACAGTGCATTTTCCCAAATAAAGTTATATCTGTTCTAATTACACAAATGAACTGACACACACTAAAAAACTGGGACTATAGGTAGTATTATTCCACCATAGGAGTGCTGATTGTTTTCTGGTTCTCGGGGCATATAATGAAGCTGCTATTTGCAATTTCCTGTTTGCATCGAACCTAATGGGAATTTAGAGGCGATACACAGGCTGCATACATCATACACCATAGAGGTGAGAAGTGGGGTGTCAATAGGCTCAACAGCAAGGCCATGTTACAGGTTCATTTGGCCATGCTATTTGCTATTCATTCATTTATTTATTTCATTCATTGATCAACATGTTTTTGGAATATTTATAGATTCGTAGATTGATGTATTTAACTTAAATGTACATCCTATTATCATTAGTGAAAGGAACTTGACTCAAGCAGTAGGTTTAGGAGAGAGGGTCCACTGAGTGAGTGAGGGGGGGGGAGTTTTTTTTTCCTTCAAGGGAGTCGAATTTCCCAACTCCGTGGGTCTGAGAGTCACTCAGCTCAGAACTGAGAGAGCCTTTGTACTGGGAGAGAGAGGGAGAGAGAGAGAGAGAGAGGGCAGCAGTGTGACTTCAGGTCTGCACAGAGAGGCAGAGGGACCACGGAGTTTGCCGGAATTTCATCACATACGTACATGCACTTTGGGTTCACTTCCAAACCTGGATTTTTTTTTTATTCCTTTACCCGCTAAAATGTTTCAAGGGTAAGGCAATTCAACTATTACCTCAACGGAATACCTGACTTTACCATCCCTTTCATACCTCAGTTACACCTCAGAGTAGACCTGTGATGTTGCAGCATTTCTTCAGCTTTCTGGTCTCTACATTGAAAGACACATTTCACTCACAATATAAGCTTTTTTAAATTAACACCTGTTTCTTTATGTTTTGAAGTCTGCCTAAAACTTACATTATGTGACTGATGTGTCTCCCCAGGTGGTCTCTTGCCCTGCATCTAGTCCTGCTGTGTTGGCCGGCCGCTGCCCTGCAGGTTATAGAAGGTAAGATTCATGCTGCTGCAGATGTTTCCCAACACGGTAACTATAAAGAAATATACAGCTGTGGTGGATGCTCCCTAAAACAGCTTGGCACTGACCCAACAAATGAATGCTTTATTAAAGGAGCTCTTCCTCACGTAGCCCCGACTAATCCTCAAATCGCACTAGAACATGTTATTACCACGGAAAGCACGAATGTGTTATGCATCATAATTTAATTTTAAACTGATTTCTTTTCATTTCTTCTGATGTTAAATGTATTTCGAATCAGATCACAGACGCCTATGTATCCTGTTATGGGTCAGTAAAGCTCTAATGTGACAGAATCTAGTCAGTGTGTCTAATGTTAAAGTTAAAGGCAATATAATAATCCAGATGTTATAGATGCTCATGTGATTGCTTCATCAAAGTACACAGCACAACACAGCCTTTCTGGATGTTGCGATTAGATCTAAATGTATCCTGAAATAACAGATTAACATCAACAATTACTCATTTGTTCATCATGTACTTCATTCATTATGGAGTCGGCTTCTTTAAACAGAATGATGGCACCTTTACAATGCGTTTTATATTTTGTGTCACACATTAAGATTCCTTTGGGAAATGTGCTGCTTTTTTGAAGCACAGATGTAAATTTCCTTAACTTTTAAACATGAAAAGGTTTCACTCTGTCAGCAAACCTTTCGTCTGAACAGTTATTTTAGCAGCCATAACTAGGAATCTTCTAAATTTCCCAGTTGAAATTTCCAACTTCCGGCATCCAAGCGTTCCAGGTGCACGACGCCAAATGCAAACAAAAACCATGGCTGGCTCTCAGCAGTG
The DNA here is from genome assembly GCA_916701665.1 of Sebastiscus tertius. Classification (NCBI taxonomy): domain Eukaryota; kingdom Metazoa; phylum Chordata; class Actinopteri; order Perciformes; family Sebastidae; genus Sebastiscus; species Sebastiscus tertius. The sequence continues at coordinate 79,660 of CAKAOH010019618.1, forward strand.
CAGCCGCCACATTTTTGGGCATTTTTAAATAAGCTTTCTCAAATAGCTTTTGTGCAAAGAAGGTATAACTTTCAGAGATTGTTTACCATAACCTGCTAACATGGTGACATATTTTGACATCAATTTACATGCAGAGCAGGTTTTAGTTGGCTGCATGATGGTATGTAACCTTATATTTTAATTAAATACAGGCAAATATACTTTATGTCGCCTTTTAGTTGATGGTTTGCCATTTACAATGTACGCTTCCATTGTTGTGTGACGTCAGACAACTGCTTCTGCGTGAAGTTGGGTAGACGGATTTGCCCCAAGTTTACAAGTAGGAATAATACACATTATTTGAGCACTAAAATGAAATGAGCAGGTTTGAGGATAGACTTCTGAGCTGACTTCCAGCATGAAATGGCTAAAGAGATGCTCAATTCTGGGCCGGGATACCTGGTCAAGTTTTTGAAGACGGACCCAAAGGATGCAGTGAAATAGACTACAGCATGCAAAATAACTAAGATAAAATGTTATCCATCAATGAACAGCCTTTAATGTCAATGGCCAGACTAGCATTTCATCACTCCTTCATCACAGACCCATTACAAGACCCATAATAAGGGTCAGTCCTCCTTACCATTTCCATTTTCACACCTCTGTCTGCTGCTGTGGTTTTCATTTAGTGACTCCCTGCTGTGAGGCTCCTCTTATACAGCTCTGTAGGAGAGAGATTGTTTGTTTGTTAGGCAGTACACCGGACTTCCTCTGCCCTGTGTCTGTGTGTGTGTGTGTGTGTACAATGAGATAGCTGGAAGTGGCAGACGAGTCAAACGCTGCACCAGGGTGAGAAATGAAGTGTTTAGTTTGTATGGTAATGGTGCGAGGGGGGTTTCAATGTGCACTGCACTTGCTTGTTTGTGTGCTCGAGAGCATCAGAGAGGACCGGTGGTGGGTTGGTCGGTTCAAACACACGGAGCTTTGAAGTGGGATGTTGAGAACACTCTTGTCCCTGTGCCAGTTTAATGTCAGCACGTGTAGGTACGTGGGTGGGTGATTTTTGACAATGGATGGCGAAAAAATCCTTTTTGAACATTCACAGAAAGTCAGAAAGAATCCAGTGTTTCTGCAGGATTTAGAAGTTATTTATTATTCACACTGAACACAGCTGTGGACTGCCACAGGCTCGACGGCTGGAGAGACTGTCTTGTGATTAGAAAATCATATGTTTAAATTCCAAAGCCAACTTGGAATATCAGTGCTCCAAGTGTGCCCTTGAACAAAACACAATAAATGGCATCTCTTTGACTCTATCTCTGGGTCCTGGACGCAATGCTTATTTCAACCATATCCACTTATATTGGCTGTTGGTGTTCTAATAACTCACTATTACTAACAAACTATGACAATGTTTAGGCAAATCTCTCATTCAAACCCCTTAGAAATGATTAAGGCCTTCTATATGAGACACAGTGGTGTTTTCTATTGGTTCAGACTCAACAGAGAGTATGTCGCATGTATATTAGTCAGCCCAGTGTCAATATGTCGATTTATGTCCAATGCCAATATTCATTGCCAGTGAAGGAAGTATGTCCTATATGTAGCGACATGATAAGTAAGGGGTGGGATTATGCTCAAATGAACTAGTTTGTATAAAGCAGTATCCGACCACATTGGAAGGCAAAAGTGTTTATAGTTGCTTCGAACTGCCACACTCACAGTTGGGGTTAAAAGCCTGCCGTCATAGAGAAGGGCAAGACGGGGTAATCGTTCAAATTTGGGGATAACGGCGAACTCTTTCGGACAAGCTTTTCCTGAAGGCATTCACTCGTTTGTACTCGGAAGTGTAAAAAATGAGAATGGGCTGAAGCTGAAATCCTGTCTACTTATTCCACCTCTGCTCACCTCTTGTCGGATCGTAGAAAATTATTTGGACGCAATTGTAATGTTGACATGGCGTGGCCATAAGGGGGTTGCTTCTCGACTGTCCAAAAAGCAGTTTGTCTGAAGCATACTGATGCCTTAAAGTGTATGGAGCTTAAGTGGTGGTGGATGGGCACGTTAGCACAACAACTTTCAGGCAAGAGACCGGAGTTGCCTCCTCCATTGTCACAGATCTACAATTAATGTTTTCCTTTGTAAGTGAATCCCAATCTTTACCTAAACTTGATCAAGTGTTTTAGTTACCTAACCCAACCACCTATCTTAGCCATAATTTATTGGCTATTTCCAGGATCTTTCCCAAATGCGTAGTCCGCACTACACGACTTTAACCCTGATTTTCTGATCGCCGACATTTTTTTTGCAATTGAATTGAATTGAATCAGTCGCTATAAGCACCATAGATGTGGATCATTAGGGGCCTACTATGCCTACTACGTTGTGAAAGTGAAACTTAAAAGCAACACATTATAACATGTTGTAAAACCGAATGAAACATTACATTTTGAACACACACAAAAAGGCTTCTTTACATTTAGGCAACAAAAAAAACAGTTAGATTTAGGGAAAACATTGTGTTTTGGGATAAAAATAACTATGAACACAAAGACAACTACACGTTGTTGGTTTCACATGGGATGCGAACTCTGGTCCACTGGTTCATCATCCTGAATAGATGATAAAACCTACTAGTGGGTGTAGTAGGTCCCTATTGAACCACATCTATGGGGCATATAGTGACTGATAACGCCTATAGACAACAGTCTAATTGTCTGGGTTAAAAGTCTGGTGTTTGTTGGACCCATCCACCATAAGCGGTCTTTCACGCTTTTTATACTACGTCACTAACTCTTACAGTAGCATTTATGCATTTACATTGCAGTCAGTGCAGGATACATGGCGTACAAATGTAAATCATGAAAGGCGTAGTTATCGCACGCTAAACACCTTGCGCATTATCGTGCCATTATACACCTCTTCGTGCGAACGGGCTGACATTTCCAGACACGCAACTCTAGCTGAAAAAGCAAATTTTTTATCTTGCTGTTTTCCACCATCCAAAACTTCACCCTGTTCCCCCCCGAAAAGCCACTCTTATTCCTGCCTCCAGGAACCTTCACTTTCCATTTACCGTCGGTTGAGTTGCTCTGAAAGGATTCCATGTTTAGCCAATATAAATGATTGTGAGGTGAGCCCAGTAGGAGTCTGTTTTGGTCGAGGCGCTCCTCTGCGCCGTAAAACTGTAGTCACATTATTTTACTGTTGAGGTCCACAATATCCGCCACATTTTGGTCCCCTCTGTTGTTGAATATTTGCTCTATGAACCATATCCACCTCTAGAAAAATAGCAATGTCAAAAACAGTTATATTTTTTTTGTTTCAGTTGGTTCACTTGACCTTATTTGGCCTCTTGATGTTATACTGGAATAAAACTCCTGCCATGCTCCATTTAGTGTTTTATGAGTCTAAAAACCTGGCAGGCGTGAATGTCATAGAGCTGTAATGAAAGAGCCTCTACCTCAATGTCTTCAGTATATTAGAGAACCGAACGCCCTCGCTGTAGCGGCGTCCTGTCTGGAATGTGCCCATTCAGCCAGAGTGACTTTGATTTGAACACAGTTGGGCACAATGGGCCAACTGTAAAAGGTGTCATTGCTGTACGTGTGTGTAACGGTCAGCTCTATATGGGATGGGGAAAAAAATCAGTCACTGGAAACTTGAAAATAAGAATGGGTGTTTCTTTTAGGGTTGAAAGTGGTCTTGTGTTTTCCATGATGTGATGCTCACTGGGATGATGTAGTCCTTTTAACCTCGGTTGCCGTTACGTAGAGAGGAAACTGTGCTTGGATTCAGAATGAGGAGAGAAAAAGCTGCTGTGTTGTTGCAGAGAAAGTTAAACTGATATCAGAAGCATGTTTTTGTTAAATTGACTTTTTAAGATAAAAACTCAGATTTACAGCTCTTACTGTACTGCCTTTTAGGAAGGAAACAGAAAGTTTTCTGTTGTTTGTGTACACCGTTGCCATAGTTACAGGCTAGGAAGTGGACCATGAATCATAATCATTGTGTGTTCCACGCTGTCTATGCTTTGGGGCAAGAAACATACAAAGGAAGTCTTTTTACTATGTGAGGGAATCTAAAACGTCATTTACTTGAGGAGAGTGTTAACCTTCTGTTAATGTTCACATTTAATGGCTGTTATTTGATTGTTTTATTATTGCCTTCTCTACAGGTGAATGCACAGAGCATTGCTACTGAGTAAAACTTGTTTAAATCTGAATAATAAGGCCTGCAACTTATTTTCATTGTCGGTTCATTCGGCAAAATATTTTATCAATGAATCAATTCACCGTTTTCTCTTTCAATGTCTGAAAATAGTGAAAAATTTCCAGAGCCCAAAGGTGATCTCTTGTCCCACAACCAAAGTTATTCAGGATACTTTTATATAAGAAAAAGAATAGCAGCATGCTTATATTTGAGAAGCAAAACCCTGAAATATTTGGTATTTTTGAAAAGTGACTTTCTTTTTTTTATCTATAATTAAAATCGTTGCCAATTAATTTTCCTGGCGATCAATCTGTTAATTGACCAACTGTTTCAGCTCTGGTTCATTGTAGTTGGAGAAAAGTCAAGCAATGTTCATATTAATACTGTACCAGATTTTAAAGCAACAACAACATTTAGAAAAGTAAAATATTTGAGGCCTAAATGTTTGATGCAGCCTGAAGATAACACAGGACAGGCTGTTCTCGTACACCGTTCGTAGCTTATGAAAAGTAATGCACTGTCATTTTTTATATATCTCACAAAATCAATTTGTATGTAGTCCTCCGGGTAATCGTGAACCAGGCAGTATGTGCATGTAAGGAGCAGAAACTGACACGTGTTGCTGGACGTTTGTAGAAAAACGCATAAAAATGAGGAATAACTTTCCGTAAGATATCATACGAACTGTTGTCTTAGGATACGTTGCACGGGACAGCTTCTCTTCGCTGCGAAGACGTGTCCTGTATGTACAGTATGTGTCAACTCACATACACCTTTCTCCTTCTGACACACATTTACACATCTATACATCATCGATGGTGACCTGCTGCATCTGCTGTCTGTCATGTCAGCCCACAATCATTCACAGCATCTAGACTATATTATTCAGTAAAGACCTGACTGCGGAGTCCTTCTGTACGGAGATGGAAGTGAGTTTAGAGAGCTAATGAGATGCTATCAGCCAGTAATTAGTTTGCAGACTAACAATAATGACCTGACCTGCGATTAGTTTCATATTATGTAAGGTAAGACAGTTATTTTACCTTTCCTGCTTTGATTTTTTTTTTACCTGTTTGACTTAAACATGGTCACAAACAGAGCCAGGTCCTGAGTTAAACAGACGTTTAAACAGAGAAGTTTGTCATGCTGGTGACTGTAGTCAAAATGTGACAAGAGAACTGTACAGCATCATGTTCACTTCCTCATTCTGAGGTAACTTTCAGAAACTGGTTTTAAAGGAAAGGTTGAAGTGTTCTTCTGTGTTTGTGTGTTTATGCTCAGGCATGCTTTTACATATTTGGGTCCGAGTCAGTGGCTCCTGAAGTTATGCTGTTTGCAGATGGAGAGTACTACACAAACATACACCAACACTCTCCCTTTAAAGAAACTTTAAACAAGTTTTTGGCATCATTGGGCAAAAATCCCATAATAACCTGTCAGCATATTGTAAATAAAGTGTTCTGAGAGAAAACTAGACTTCTGCTCCTCCTCATGGCTCTGTTTTCAGGCTTTAAAAAAATCGAGCCCGTCATTTCAGAGAGAGAGAGCGTTCCTATTGGCTGTGCTCTGGCTGGTGGGCGGTGCTTGGTATTTCCTCAGCATATCTCAACATGGCTGCCGTGTCCCAAACTTTCTCATTTTACAGCTAAACAGTACACTACAAGATGTTTCTGAAAACATTTGAGGTGAGAAATAGGCATTACAGTAACAGAATATTGATTCATATTTTGATCAGCGCTGCCTAGTTTGACCGTTTGATCGGAGTTCGCGAGTGATTGACAGCTGCTCAGAGACGGCAAGGCTCCAGCTCGGCTCTGATTGGTTGTTTTCCTCCGGTCTGTGAAATCTTGCAGACGCCATTAGGAGCACTGGAGGACACAGAGATACATGATTTTTGTTTTTCAGATTACTTGTCTCATGTACTACTGTCAGGATATAGTGACCGTTTTATAAAAACAACTTTTTAAAATCATATTTTCTCCATTTCTACCCACTGCTGCTTTAAGGCACGGAGTCATGTCCTTCATTCATTCATTCATTCATTCATTCATTTGTTGCAGGCTGATTCCTCCAAAAGCTTAGTTTACATAACTGGTCCAAATTTAGATTTTCCCTCTAACCCCTAAAATGATCTGGGGCATTTATCTTAAAGTGGTAAAATAGTCCCAAGTGTCCTGAGCACATTATGTCCTTCTTTAGTCATACAAGTAAAAACATTTCAGGGACTTTCTTAAGCTGCAGAGCTGTCCTACCCTACGAGGACTTCTTAAGGAATGGTAGATGATACAGAATTCACAATCATAGTGGGAGGCTAAGGAATATGGTTAAAGGAGACTGATTATGTCCACAGAAAGAAGTGGTGTGCATCAACGCTTAGTTTAGTTTTAGGATTCTGAGTGTTGTGAAGGGTAATATCATTAATTTTCAAACACTATTACACTTGAATTACAATATGCTGAAAGGTTATTATTGAATTTTTGCCCAATGATGCCAAAAACCGTCTGCCTACTGAAGCTTTTACAGGAACGATCAGGGTTTTTTTCTGCATGTAGACGTGTGTTTCAAGAGGTGGGAATGATCTGAGTTGATGTGCATTCAAAAACACACCTCAGTCTAGTGCTTTACTACCTGCACTGGCCTATAAGAGAGTCTCAACAGAGACACAAACAGAGACACAAACGCCACACTGCACAGCATTTTAGTTCTCCAGTTTGGGAACAATAGTGAATTTTGTGGTGCGACCTCAGTGGGTGGATGTCAATAGATGGTACTCTGCCAGAGGGACCGTGGAGCGAACATGATGAGATAATATTTTCCTGTCTCGTCTCTCTCTGAAGGTTGTCTTTCATTCCCAGGAGGTTCACATCGAGTGTGTCACAGAACCCCCCGTTACTGTGCCTCTCCCCCCCATGTGTTTCATTAACATTCGTATCGGAGGAGGAGATGAGTCGATGCGAGAAGCTCTGAGAGGTTGTTTGCTCTGAGAACAACACTCTGCAGCTGAGCAAACAACCCCCCAACACCCCACATGGACACACAGACACACGCTGAGAGTCTCACATTCAATGCCCTTTGCCCTATACACGCATAATCAGGTCATAAGCGGATGTAAATAGTGCAGCAGCTTGTATCTAAAAATACCACATATTTGGAGAAATTGATTGACTTGCTTGGTTGGTTTGATACTAATCAGTTCATCTCAAATGATTTCCGTTTGCCGTCACTGTAAAATAGCATGAATATAAATTACTGTAACCACAAAGAATGTGTAACAAGTCAGCTTGTTTGAAGGCGTTGTATGTAGTTTATGGAGTTTACAGTATTGGTAGAAACTTTTCTAGAAAATATTTCTTAAATTGTAAGAATACAAATACAAATTTTTTAGCCAAAGTTTTTATAAACATCAAAACTGTCTCCCAGTGCTTCAAAAAAATAAATGGGGTCAAAGCCAGGACAGTTTATGTAATGGAAACTGTCCCTCGGCAGATGTCCACCTCTGGCCTCCTCACAACTCCAAACAATGCATTCTTTTATCTCAAATATTGTGTAGGCCTTACAGTGTGGCACTGAGTGAACTTTTGTGTGTGTGTGCATGTGTGTGTGTTCACAGTCAGAAGTTCATCTATAGCGTTAGCCGAGTCAAACAGTTATTGTCTTAATAACCTGTAAGGGAGCTCTCATGTTGCAGAGCCCGTGCTGTAATCACATGACACTTACCATCAGACTATTTTAACTGAATTGTATGACGAAATTGAAAAAAAAAAAATTTTGCATGACCAATAGCCAACAAACCACCAAATCATACAGTAGATGGCGGTCGGCATGCCTCCAGTGTGGAGAAACAGACAAGAGTTACCAGCACAGGAGCAAACAACCAATTCTGGCAGGTTTCTTATCATCTAAAGGACACTTTAATGGAGCTAGTCTGACGGCTCGGCAAGGGTGCCAATGCAGTTGATGATGTCTAGAAGGTAACCCGCAAATTGCGAAATCTGATCTGAGATCTGCAAAAACTTACAAAAACTCTTGTGAGACTCGCTGCCCGGTGACCTATCCTGACCTTAACTGTTAGAGATCAATGCCTCAACCATCTTGCAAGAGTTTCCCCAACTTGCAGGTTCCCTTCTAGACACTACCAATGTATTTACTCTATTACTCCAACAAGACTGCCTAAAAAAATAAGTCCCCACCAAGGCAGCCCACTGCGTTATTATCATAGACTGTATATAAGAAGTGGTCGTAGTCACCGTGATGTCACCTATTGGTTTAAGGACTGCCGTTTTGAAGCCTCGAGTTCGACATTTTGGCCGTCGCTACCTTGTTTTTTTGCAACCAGAAGTGACACAAGAGGGTGCAACCGAATGCTGAATAAGACATTTTTAGATGACCAAAATGTTAGAATTAACTTTCATGAACTGAAAACACACTGTGAAAGGGTTAAAGTTGTAAGACGACACAGTAGTGACCTGTCAATCACAAGGTAGCCACGCCTTAAAACATATCCTGCTTTATAGTCTATTTGACTCTAAATGGGACCATCATTTACTAAATGAACATCATGCTGTATTGAAGAAGACTTGAAACTAGAGATTGAGATCATAAACTCATGTTTACAATGTTTACTGAGGTAATAAATCAAGAAAGAAGTAGGCTCATTTTCTCATAGACTTCTATATAATCAGACCTCTTTTTGCAACCAGAGGAGTCGCCCCCTGCTGGCTGTTAGAAAGAATGCAGGTTTAAGTGTGTATAATGATGCCTGTGAAGAACCTCCTTCCAGATGGAGGTCAGAGGTCACATACTGGACAACACAGGGAGCTTTTAGGGATTATTACTAAAGGACACTTCAGCAGGGTGGATAGTTGGCAACACAAGTCCTTTTAATGTTTGAGTCAATCACAGTCTGTCCACTCAACTAGATAATCTGTTAAACTCTGTTAAGATAATGAAAGTTATAAACTAAATGACTAGTCTAGTCAGCTGTGTTTCTATCTGAGGCTGTTATGTTGGCAACATGACTTCTCTAATGTAATTGGCTGGATGTCTTCCCCAGTCATTATCCAAAACTACCCTAACGTTAGTGATGCAGGCTTTCATCAAAAGCACACTGAAATTGATTTAACAGTTAAGATTAACAGGCGAGTTTGTTAATGCCACTCTCCTCTCAGTTAGATTCTTGATGTATTTTTGAACGACAGCTCAAACTGTTGCTCTGCTGCCAATATTCAACGTATCCTCATTCAACAGTTTGCATGATATCTTACATAAAAGTTATTCCTCCTTTTTCTTTCATTTTCCTATGAATGTCCAGCAACACGTGACAATTTGCGCTCGTTACATGCATACAGTCTTTTCAAAACTTCCATCTTCAAAGGAAACAACTTCCTTAGGTTTAGGCAACAAAGCTACTTATTTAAGTTTAAGAAAATATCAATTCAGGTTTATGCAACAAAACTACTTAGTTAGGTTTAGGAAAAGATTGTGGTTTGGGTTAAAACAACTCCAGATGTGGTGTTACTTAGAAGTATGTAAGTTGCGTGACAAATAAATCAACGTTGGCTTCTGATTTCACACAGGATACAAAACACCTACACGTTCACCTCTCTTTATATTTCCTGGTTCCTAGTTCATGGGTTACACTCAAATTTATTTTGTGGGAAATACACAAATTACAGTGCAAAAGTTTTCGTAGCTACGAGCGGTGTATGAGAACAGCCTGCAGTATTACAAGTTCAACAAAATAAAAATAGCAGCAGTGTACAGGACCTCTGTAGCAGAGGCTAATTATAGCTGTCTGCCATCAGGCCTGATTTTTATTGTGTTTATTTGATACGATCAAGCCAGCACACAGTACAACGTGATTTGTCATTCAGCACGATGCAATCTGAATTCTACTTACACATGCTCTACTGCGTTTAAATGGGAGCTCTGACAGACAGCACAAACACATTCACAAAGATCCGTGTACACACATTTGTGTTCTCAAATACAAGACGAGATCCTGTCTGGAGAGAGATCAGGTACACATGAGACATCTACAGCATTCATGTGTTTCTTTTTGTGTGTCTGTGCGTCTGTGTGTGTAGGGGGGATAGGTCAGTGGTTCGGGTTAATCCTACCCTCGGGTCAAACTCTCCTTCCGATAACCTCTCTGACTCCCAATTTACTCCTGTTATCTTTTCTCTTCCTCTTTTCTCGTCACCTCTGTCCTAAAGAAGCCCTGCTTTTTTCTCCTTCTGGCCCTCCCTTCCTCTGCCCTTCTTCCCCCTCTTTTCCCATGCTTGAGATTAATATGTCACCAAAAGATTTTAATAAGCATACTTAAAAAAAACTACATAGCAGTGCTACGACTGATAATCATCACAAAGATGACATGGATGATAATGAATAACACTGCTCCCTCCTACTGATGTCTGCCACCATTACAGCCATCGGTTCTACTACCGATGATAACAACAGACAGCGGTGGAATGTGACAAGGTACATTTACTCATGCACAAAACAGAGTACTTACACTTCATGCAACGTTATACTTCTACTTCACTACGTCAGGGGGCAGATAATCTACTTTTTTTCACTTCATTTGTCTGACAGCTTTAGTTAATTTCAGATTACAGTTTTTTATCCCCTCCCTGTCCAGTGAATGTATCTGCAAATGTGGTTATCTTGAATGTTTGTGATAAATTGAAGGATGAAGTGTTCCTTTATGTGTTGAGAAAATCCTCCCACTCCTTAAGCCAAATAAACTCTTTAAAAAGCCTCTTGGATCAGCTGGAAAATGCAACGTCACAAAGCTGTAAACAGGGCTGTTTTTCTGACACCAAGAAAAGAGAGAAATGCTTCACACGGGACAGCGACGCCACAAACATCTGATGATATTATAGAATATGATGCATTGCTGTAGATTAAACTACTCAACAGTATATAAAGGAGGTAACATTAGCACAACCTGAAACATCTACAACAGTAAAACGCAACAGTAAAATGAATCCGGAGACGTCATATATAATAGTAAATGTTGAGATAAGCTGAGGAAACACTAAGTACCGCCCACCAGCCGGAGCAAAACTTTCTCATTTTACAGTTATACAGTATACTACAAGATGCTTCTGAAAACATTTTAGCCATAAACAGACATTACAGTAACATGATATTGATTCATATTTGATCAGCGCTGCCTAGTTTGACCGTTTGATCGGAGTTTGCGAGTGATTGACAGCTGCCTCCAATAGGAACGCCTGAAATTACCTGTGATTGGCCAAAGTCTCCCGTCACTGATAGCATGTTTTAAAGCCTGAAAACAGAGCCATGAGGAGGTGCAGAAGTCTCTCAGAACACTTGAATTAAAACATGCTGAAAGGTTATTATGGAATTTTTGCCCAATGATGCCAAAAATATTCTGCCTACTGCAGGTTTAAGTAAGGTTTTGAATGCAGGACTTATACTTGTTAGTGGAGTATTTTCAGTGTGGTATCTATTCATTATATTCACACAAACTGTTCTGCTTAGGCCGTAACAACCTGTTGTTTGTGCTTATTCAGTAGAGACCTGATGGAGCCTGATAGACTGTAACTCACCGCCTCTTTGCCTGCAGGTAGCCACCCTTTGTCTTCACTGAGGTTGGAGGCTGAGTTAGAGGTTCAAAGAGTGTGTGAGCGAGAGCGCGTGTGTGAATGTCCGAGCGTGTGCACGTCTAACGTCATCTCTGACATTCCGGGCATTTTTCTGTCTCCCACCTGCCGTCCTGGACACAAAGGGGATTCGATGAGACAGACAGGTCCTGTCCCACTCACGCAATCACCACTGAACCTTAAAACTGTGTGCAGCAGAGCCACACATAGACGGTGCTGCTGCCCCTCAGTGATGTAGCTGTAAATTACAACCTGGGGAAACGAAGAACTACATTTGATAAAATCATATGAACAAACTTTTATGTGACAAAAAAAAACATCAGATATACTTTTATAAAAGTAATTCAGTGCTCTTTTTTTCTGAGGCAACTTAGAAAAGTTATAAAAATATTAGGGCTGCCAAAGTTATTGCGATAATTACGCGTTAACACAAATTTGTCTTAATGCCACTAAGTTCTTTAATGCATTTACGCAACTTGCAATTTGTTTTGGTTGTACTGAGCTCAGTTTTAAAGCTAGAGTGAAGATACTGACATCATATGAAACTAGAAAACCTGAGGAATCCATTAGTACCAACCATGTCACACTAGCTTGTTGTGAAAGAGGCTAAACACTCGAAACCCACGCTACATTTTGGCGAGGAAAAGCTGTCACGGCCATTTTCAAAGGGGTCCCTTGACCTCTGACCTCCAGATATGTGAATGTAAATGGGTTCTATGGGTACCCACGAGTCTCCCCTTTACAGACATGCCCACTTTATGATAATCACATGTAGTTTGGGGCAAGTCATAGTCAAGTCAGCACACTGACACACTGACAGCTGCTGTTGCCTGTTGGGCTGCAGTTTGCCATGTTATGATTTGAGCATATTGTTTTATGCTAAATGCAGTACCTGTGAGGGTTTCTGGACAATATCTGTCATTGTTTAGTGTTGTTAATTGATTTCCAATAATACATATACACATATATTTGCCCACTCCCATGTTGATAAGAGTATTAAATACCTGACAAATCTCCCTTTTAATGTACAATTTGAACAGATAAAAAAATGTGATTAATTTGTGATTAAATATTTTAATCGACTGACCGCCCTAAAAAATATGAGTTAGTTTTTCCTATAATTTATGAATTCATGTCAGTAAAGGATGGTGAACACTCTATTTTTTTCAAGTTTGTATTGGTGTACTGTCCTCTACATCCATGCTCACTTCTGATTTTAGTTGCTGATATCCTCCTTTTTCTGTGTTCCTTCACTGGACAAGTTTTGTGTTATTTATTTTTTTTCATTTATTCCTTTTAGCATCAGATCACAGCATATTTTTCCTGAAACAGTTTGGTTAAAAAAGCAACCGCCTCTAAAACAAATGACTTGTTTCTGTTTTTTGCCGATGTACAGAGGCTTAATTAGTCATGTTTTTGATGCATATCAGTGGCTTTATTGGCTGAATCAGACTAAATGTGGATACTGACTCATCAGTTCACATGATAATACTGTTAGTTTTTAGCGGCTGAACAGCCTTTCTTGGCTGCTCTTTCCGATAAGAGCTTATAAACTCCATCATTTCCTGACTGAACATGGCCCAGAAATATGAAATGAAAACACACCGTAGGAGGAGCGGAAGAGGTGGGGAGGGATGGACGGGGGAAGTGCATGAGAAAAAACAGCTTTGCAACACAGGCTTCATTGACTAGTTGCCTAGTGGCTGCAGTGTGCATGTACGTCAAGTGTCTGAAAATGTGCATATGTGGTATACCCTTACCTGAGAACAGGTCCTCTCTGTTGACCTTCGCAGCCCGCCCACCCACAGTTCTGCTTTAGGGTTGGTTAAGAGGATGTGTCAATCAAACCTACTGGTGAAAACCGTCAAATATAGTCACACACACACACACACACACAAAAGAGAAACACAAAAATGAGTGGAACAGATGATCTTGTTTTAGAGAACCAGTAAAAAATGTCTAAAGATAAGTTGACTCATTAAGAGTTAAAAAATAAAAATAAAAATAAAAAACTTTGCCAGTGCCCAACAAATGAGTTCTTGTGTTGTTCTGGCACAAAAACACCAGCCAGTAAGCCAAAACCTCTTTCGCTCTAATTGGCAGAGTGGACCGACTCGCACACTCAAACACACACGTAGGACTTGTAAACACGGAAACAGGAATGAACTCATTCTTACATAACAGCTTCAACACCATCATCAATCAAGCTTTATTTATTTTATCATGAGCATCTTTGAATCGGACAGTTAGTCAGACTGTTACAGAAATACTTGTCTTTCTTTCTTGCAGATCTTCCCTTTTAATTTGGCACAGATGCAATAGTGTGGGTCAATTCTACAGGACTATTTTGAACAAATTAAATATTTTCAGTCAGTGGTTCCCAGCGTTTTTTCTCTGACGTACCTCCACAGCCCTTATGAGTCTGAGTACCTCTTCATCAACACTACACATCAGGTAATATTGTTGTTTTAATAGATTTCAAATTGGATGATACGTAACACTATTACTTAACTAGTTTAATGGATTTGGGGATTTTTCTTATTTTCAGTAGTTGTCAGGCACTCTCAGTCCCAGCATGTGGGGAAAACCTACACCTTAAAGGAAGTGGGGTTGTATGAGGTACTTATCCATAGTCAGTGTATTACCTACAGTAGATGACGGTCAGCACGCCTCCAGTTTGGAGAAGCACACAGGAGTACCAGCACAGGAGCAAACCGCTGTGGACGGGGCCGGCAGCAAAACGTATTTTAGCCACTTAAAGGAAAGGCCCAGGCACCTAAATAAAAAAAAGTCTATCAGTTTAAGTGTACACTATATTTAGAATATTTTCGCAGGTTTATCTTGCCATGAGAAAGCCCCTCCAAAGCCAGACTCATTGAAAAAAAAACTACCAAACTTACCAAAAACCTGTAAGTTTACCTCACAGAACACAGGGGTTTGCTGGTCTACAGCTGCCTCCATCAGTTGCATGTATGCAAATATGCATACACCAAAATCAGAATATCTATTTGTAATTAGCTGAGTTACTAATTTTAATGTACCCACTTGTAAAACCTCCTTTAAAGTGAATTAATATGTTGCACCATTTCTGCCAAATTTTATTTAACATAAATGTTTAGAACAAAAAAACATGTATGAATGAAATTAATGTTTTCACTACATGGACCTAGAAACAGACTAGATGTCCAGATCCTGTATATATAACTTACATTGATTTGGTAGTTTGTAGGTAACATGACAGAGATCAAACCTATTAGGTTTGAGCTCTTCTTTAATCAAGTCTGCATGCATTACTCTTTATGACCACTAGGTGTTGCTAGAGTGCTAGTATGTGTGAACAAGGCTGTTTCACTGCCTTGTGTTTGTGTCCACTTAATTGAGTCTCCTCTGTTGCGTTGATTTTGAAGTTACTGACAATAATAAACACATGTGCAGTTATATTTCTGTATAAAGATACTGACAATATAATAACTGTATGAAACACAAACACAAGGCATCCATTATAAGGGCCAAAAATTACTCTTAAGCCTGACTAAGACATATTTCAGATAATAATGTGACATAGTACCATGTCCGAAGCATCAAACAACTAATTGAAAATGAGAAATTCAGCGTCTACTGGTCCCAAGGTTTCCCTTCGATCTCCTGAAGCCACTTTAAAGGTTATTTATGTGAATAAATTCACAGGATCTCCGTGCGATTGGCTGTGACAGTAAACCAATTAGACATTATTGTTGTGGCGGTTGCTACGTAGAGCGGGAAGTGAGAGAGAGGTGAAGGGTGAAGGGTGAATTCTTCCTGGAATCCAGAGGCCCTAAATGGGGTCACCATGTATAGAAAAAAAAACGAGGGTCTGAAAACACCCATAAGAATGTGGCAGCTTTTCACCGGCTATTGCACATGGAAGTGGTCACTTTTCTTTTTGTTATTTGTTGACACCATAATGCCATGTTAACAATCTTACATCCTTTCATTTATACCCTTGAATACGGCCATTAGTTTAGTAGGTAACGTCTTAGTAACCTCTGTCTATACATTCTGGTGTTGCCACTACTGCTTAGAGACAACAGCCTCATATCCAAAACACTCCTCCTCAACTCACCTCGTATTTACTGAGAATGGCTGGTCAGTTTTATATCTTTTAAAACATTATAAGGTTTTATAAAACATTTACTTTTACTTATTGGCATTTTGTGAGCATAGGAAGCTAGGAGACCGGTGTTCGTGTCCTGTGTGAAACTAAAACATTTGTCTTTAGTCACGTGACTCATCAGTATAGTCAGTCCCGTGAGTTTTGTTGCCTAAACCCAAATGTTTTTGTTTTTTTTACCTAAACCTAAATAAATTGTAGTTCTGTTGCCTAAACCTAAAGAAGTTGTAGTTTTGGTGCCTAAACCTAATTGTTTTTAGTTTTGTTTTGCCTAAACCTAAAGAAGTTGTAGTTTTGTTGCTTAAACCTAAAGAAGCCTTTTTGTTTATGTTCAAAATGTGACGTTTCATTCAGTTTCACATGTTATAACGTGTAGCTTTTAAGTTTCACTTTAACAAAGTAGTAGGCGTAGTAGGTCCCTACTGACCCACATCTATGGTGCTTATAGTGACTGATAACGCCCATTTAATGGCGCGATAACAGTCGAATTGGGTGGCTTTAAAGACATATACTGTCCCTGGACATACCTTATATAATTGCTAACAATTATGGTCAGAAAAGACCCCCTCAGATCACCTCAGTCAGTGGTTGTATGTGGGATGACATACCAGGTCTCACTGTGATGAAGTGTCAGAGTCTCTTCCTGACCCCCTCCAACCCATCTCATTCCACACCCCCTTATTCCTGGCTAATCCATGACTAATCAAGCCTCTCCCCCTGGGGGGTCTCCTCCCTCACCCTCTCTTTAAATCTTAAACCTATCATCTGCTCCATTAGAGACCCCCCCACCCTTTTCCTCCCACAACTAGTTATGTTTTAGTGTGCTCTGACCAGCATGGCTCCCAGGGTCTGATCAAATCAAGATAGCACCTACAACAACAACACCCCTCAGGTACGGCAGCTAGCAGAGAGAACAATGGAGTGTTTCCCACCCTAAAGAGCCTAAACGTGTCACATGCACTGGTTATAAGCATCTCTGATATCCTTGGATGCATATTTTTTTAGTTTCATGGACCTCAGCAAACATTTAGAGAAGCACAATACGACAGAACAGGCTTCCCTTTGTCATCACTAACATGGGGCCTCTGACCCTCTCTGCCTGATTATCGAGCTGCAGCAGAGAGAAAGTCCACTTTATAAATGCTTCCATTCAAACTTTTGTATTTATTTTTTATCTTAATTTTAGTCAGGTGATTTTTGAATGTTATCTATTAAGCTATTTCAATATAAATATATTTTCTAACAAAACAAATCTCACTTTAAAAAGTCACTTTAATTCAGTTCGGTGCAGTTGAATTTGATTCATTTCAATCAGCAGAGAAGGGTTTACAGATATAAAGCATTGTCGATAAAGGTTTATTGATGAACCTTATGATTGAAAAACCCCAGTTATTCATATTCACACTGATTTTAGAGGTAGTTAGAGTGGCTGTCAGTTGTTGTCATCACTGTTCGTTAAAGCTGAAGTCAGTAACTTTGAGCAAATATGATTAAAAAAAAAGCAACTCACGATACTAACAATTCACGTGATAAAAAAAAATCAACGTTACTTTTAGTTTCACACAGGTCTCCTGGTTGAAAGTCTTATGTTTGTTTGACCCATCCACCATCCCTTCCGCCTGCCCTCTTACGCTATTAATACTACGTCACTTGCTCCGACCGTCGCATAACGCCATGGGTGGGTTTATAATGGAGTTAGTTGAAAGCCCGGTTTGTCACATACTGTCGCTAAAGGAGTGCCTCTGTGCGTCGGTTTTCGATACAGACGGGTGCTGTTTTTGCAAAGGTGCACCATATTTATGCGCTTTTTCAGGAGTGGGGCTTAAAGAGATGGCCGCTAAAATGAGTTTCAGACAGAGGGGGGAATACAGGTATATTCAGACAGACAGTATGAGAAAAATGTTCTTGTAGAAACCTAAAATACAAGTATGAACCTGAAAATGAACATGATATGTCTCCTTTAAGGCACTTTCCTTTTGACCGTTCTTCTGTATTAGCTGATAAACACTTAATAGCATCATTGTGAATGATGCAGCTTATCCTAAATCTGTGTGTCTATAAAGTATATTAGACTTGACATGCTGTACATGTGGTGTGAGGGGTATACCGATAAACTACAAGTATGACCCAGAGAACACACACTCAGATGGGAGAGGAGGAGGAGGAGAAGGAGAAGGAGGAGGAGGAGGAGGAGGAGGAGGAGGAGGAGGAGGAGGAGGAGGACGAGGAGGAGGAGAAGAAGGAGGAGGGAGTAGTGAACTAACTAACTCTCTAATCTGAGAGAAAAAGGGAGAGAAAATCAAGTCTGCTGTGTTGTGGAGAGCCAGAGGAGGGGGAGTTGGTAATTACACAGGGAGAGAGAGGAGGGGAGGGAGAAGGGAAAAGAGAGAGATGTCAGGGAGTTACAAACACAGCAAGAGACAAGGACGGACGGAGATAGGGAGGACATAACGAGAGAGGAGAAGGAACAGAAAGGATTGCAAAGAAGCTGAAAGGTCGTTCCTTGATTATTTCCTGCACCACTGGACCTCCTGGATTACTGAGATCATCCTCTGCAGGACTCTGCGTGTGCATCCTCTCATAGCTGGACCCTGTTTGCACGTGTGTGGTTTAGCTGCAGTTAACAGGATCGGCGTGTTTGTACATTCATGCAAGACATAGTCAGAGGATGGGAGCCCTTCGCCTCTCTTTTGCTCTGTTCTTCCTCTTCTCCTGTCCCGTCCGAGCCCAGTGGTGGGGTTTCTTCTGGGCGAACCCTAAAACCACCACCGGCCCTACTACTCCTCCCTCCATCACTTCTCCATCCATCACCTCCCTGGGCCCTTCTGACACCCCAGGGACAACAGAGTGGGCGGTGAAGGAGGACTGGGTGACAGAGAAAGCCCCGGAGGGTAGCACTCAGATAGAGGGGGCCGTGCTGGTGCCAACACCCAGCCCAAGGGTGTCGATCTTTGGCCACAGCACTGCAGAACCTGGGGCTTTACTTCCAGAGGAGAACGCAGGTGGAGGCAGCAAAGCCAGGACCCAAAACAAACCACTGAAACACTGGAAGAGTGGTGAGTGTTACAGGGATGTCGAAGAGAAGAGGCCTTTAATACATACCAGTTATAGTTTTTCTTTGCCAATATCTCCCATTGGCTGGATTCTAGCTCAGAGTGCTATTGCTTCATATTTAATATTATAGATGAGAGGTTAGATTTCCATCCAAACTTTCAGGCTTGTAACCCTTTAAAGAGAAGCAATGTATGCATGCCACCCTTGATGTAAAGTAGCGTATGCCTATATGCAAGTAATTAAAACAAATCAACCAAGTCTCTGATCACAATAAAAAAGCAGAGATGAATGAAAAGTCAGAAAAAATAGACATAACTGGTGTAGTGGAAATGTTTTCCTCTCTTGTTAATCATCTCCCAGGTTGGTGACTGACACAATTAGACCATTCTGTAACTATAAAATCATATAATCTTTCCAAGCGGAGGCAAATTCATGAGGTTAAAATGTCCTTAAACTTGCATTAATTATTTTTTTTGTCAACAACATTGAAGTAGCACCAAAGAGCTAACTTGTTAGCAAATAGTTGCCTGTTTACATCCAGCAGACACATAGCAACATTATCACTGATTTGGAGTTGTGTTTGTGTCCACCTGACAAATGTAAATCCAATATTCACTCTTCTTTTTGGGTCTGTTTTGGTCTATAATCATAGAAAGATGGACGACAGCTCCCCAAAAGACAGCTCCCCAAAAGTCAAGCCAAAACATGTTGATCGCCCCCTGGTGGCTGGCTGCAACATCCGCCAGAGACAAAGCAGAAAAGTTGTGGGTCTTTAAGCCAAAACAATGAGCTAAAAAACGTTAAAACGCTTCATACAGCTGAGGGGAACTATGGAGTCAGGTGATAACTCTCCGTTGGTTTGTCACTTACAAGCAACCCTTTTTACAGTACGATTTAATCCAATGTTAAAGGTGCTAAATGCAAAATTGGGAGCATTTCTATTCCCTCCGCACGGCTCTCAACATGGTGACAGCTGAGCCGGCGACTCGTAGCGGACAGCGCTAAGAGTGCAAACAACGGCAACAGTGCTGACGAAGCTAACAGTGTTAACCTGGGGGAGGGAACTGGAGAGTCGGTGCTACACTTCCCCGACAGCACCGTCGGTTGGGGCGGCGTTATCAGCTGTAACCGCTGTATGAGAGCAGTGCAGAGTGGCGGCCGTGACCTAGCCAGATGGGGCACGAACATGCACTTAAAGGTCCCATATTGTAAAAAATTAGATTTTCATGTCTTTTATATTATAAAGCAGGTTTAAGTGCTATACTGTTAAACTATCAAAACGCTCAATATATGGAGAAATACACACAGCCCGTATTTAGAAATTGTGCATTTGAAACAAGCCGTTAGGATTTCTGTCCATTTGTGATGTCACAAATATACAATATTTAGACCATTATACGGTTTTAAACATAAACATCCTAAATGTGTCCCAGTTTATTTCCTGTTGCAATGTATGTAAATAACATCAGCTGACAGGAAGTAAATATGGACCCAAACTGTTGCCTAGCAACGCAATTCCATTGCAATTCCGTTGAAAAGCACTAAAACGGATCATTTCAGACAGAGGGTAAATACAGGTATTTTCAGGCAGACAGTATGAGGAAAATAAAGGGTTTTTTTTAACATTACAGCATGTAAACATGTTCTAGTAGAAACACAAAATACAAGTAAGAACCTGAAAATGAGTACAATATGGGACCTTTAAAGGCACAAAGCATAGAGAAGCTTGGAGAGAGACTTCATTCTCTGCTCAGTTAGACATTACTCCTCTATATCTTTACATAGCTAATAGTTGTTTGCTGCCATATATCAATATCCTATAGGAGTATAGTACCTTTTAATATGAAAATACTGATGAGTGCACCTTTTAAGTAGGTTTGCTGTCACAAACTGGATGGGAGCAATATGCATTTTTAAATGCCCAAAACATGCAGAGCAACAGTCACTGTTGACAGAGCTTTAACCATCCTCTTTTGCAGTGTAATTGAGCCACTATTTATTAATCTAAGATTGTCTGTCATTGGTTCAGTAGTTCATGCTGATGGGTCAGTAGTTCATGCTGATGGGTCAGTAGTTCATGCTGATGGGTCAGTAGTTCATGCTGATGGGTCAGTGGTTCAGTCACTTATTAAATGACATATATCTTAAATGTTCTCCTCTATTGCCCCAGTGTGCCTCTAATGAATCGGAACAGCTGCCCTAGTTGTTATTTCTGTAGCTGGTATGTGACACAGTCGTACCCTGATGTGCTCTGCATTAAATCTTATGGAGTCTGAGAACTCTAGAGAGAGAGTGGGCCGAGCAGCAGGAAGCTTTTTGTGTGGCACAGCAGGGCCGAGGTGGGTTTAAAAGGTTATACGTGGCAACGCTAGGGGGGTTGTTCATATTGGTTTTATAAATCTCCACAAGCTGATCAGGCGTCCATGTGGCCAACACGACGAGGATTAGGTTCAGGAGGAGGGGAGTTAGAGTGGAAGAATGTGACGCGAAACGACAGAGGGATCAGATGACTGGCTGACTGTTTGATTTGATGACTGAAGACATGAATTCAGTGGATTTAATGACTACTGTTTGAAGCCTGACGGACCACCTAACTGTTTTATTAATAGTCTGCTTACAGTGTAAATCAATGAATAACGGATTTACAGGCTGTGAGTTTTCACCTGTTTACAGGCGTATTGAACCAATTTAGTAATGAATAAATCATTAGAAATATATGATCAGAAATATGTGTTTGTATGAGACGTTTGTGTAAAATCTTTATTTTATTACAATGTAAATTATGTTGAAATATCTACTCTTAAATCCATATCACATGATGTCATTAGAAGGGGATTTGACCAGACCTTCCTGGTGTTGTTACTCATTGGTGTAGGCGTGTGTGTCTCCAAACTACTGGGGAAAAGTATAGGTCTAACTTTTATTCAAGTACTGCACTTATCTACATTTTTTTAAGTATTGTAGCTACTTTACTTGAGTATTTCCATTATATTGAACTTTAAACTTCTACTCCTCCTTCATTTCGCAGGGAAATATTGTACGTCTTATTCCACTACAATTATGTGACCGCTATAGTTACACTGCAGAATAAGATTTTACACACGTTTTACACAACATTTTCAATTATGATGCATTTTAGGTTAAAATATGTTTAGGGAATTTCCTTTGCATTTGTATTTAAAGTACATTTTACTAAAAATACCTTTCAGCAAAGTAACATTTGGCCTTTCACCTGAAATTATGCATTTTAACACATTATGGTATTTTTTTTTTTATTTAACTAAAAGCTGCATTAATCGACTTTTTGGCAACTCTGGGGCAGTGGGACAAGCTGAAAATGTGCTCAAATCATAACATGACTCAAGCCCAACAGGTAACAACAGCTGTCAGTGTGTCAGTGTGCTGACTTGACTATGACTTGCCCCAAAGTGCATGTGATTATCATAAAGTGGGCATGTCTGTAAAGGGGAGACTCGTGGGTACCCATAGAACCCATTTACATTCACATATCTTGAGGTCAGAGGTCAAGAGACCCCTTTGAAAATGGCCATGCCAGTTTTTCCTCACCAAAATTTAGCGTGAATGTGGAGCGTTATTTACCCTCCTCTGCGACAAGCTGGTATGACATGGTTGGTACCAATGGATTCCTTAGGTTTTCTAGTTTCATATGATGCCAGTATCTTCACTCTAGCTTTAAAAATGAGCCTGCTACAACTTAAAAATCACAAATGCGTTAATGCATAGAAAAAAATTGTGGCGTTAAAACAAATTTGTGTTAACGCGTCGTCATGTTAGCTTTGACGGCCCTACTTTAAACCCTTTTTTTCCTCAAATTCGGCTTCAGTCACTGCTCTCTGCCTAATAGGGCGGTGTGGCTCGAAACAACATTGATGAGAGCAGAGTGTGTGGGCCGGAAAGTCAAATTGCTGAGCTAAAGTTTTAGCCTTTTCTTAAGACGAACGCGTAGATCTTTTTCTTGTTATTTGTTTTAACAAAATGTTAAAAGTTTGATAATGAAGTAAAACAAGACTAGCGTATTGTCCCTAAAATTATGCTGAGATCTCTCTTATTCTGCTCTTTCTCACAAACTCATATATTTGACCCCCTTTTTTCCCTTCTTTCTTTTGGTCCAACGTGGACCTTGAGAACTCTTCACAGCAGGAACAATGTGATCACGGTCCTTCTGTATCTTGACATGGCTGCCGTCCAAGTCATGACTGATAATCACCACCAGGTTGCTGCTGCCAAGTCATTCTCAGGCCAGATTCCAGCAGCAATGTCGGCCATTATTTTCCAATGAGTGAGAAGTTAAACCTGTGCAGTCAGCGGCCGCCGGGCGGCACAGCACGCTGCTTGTAGCATGAGCTCTCTCTCAGAGCAGCTGTGTCTGTTCCTTTTGGTCATTACGGAGCACCGATGACTTCACATCTGGTCTGGAGGTGTGACGGCTTTGGTGTGTTTGTATTTTCTTTGCCCACCTGTTCGCATAACGCGTAAATGGGCAGAGCTTCACTTGTAGTGGTGTGAGTGGTGCACGGAAGCACGCCCTAACACACACACACTCCTTAAACCCTCTAATCAAGTATGTTTCCAGTTGGTCAGGCTGATGAATTAGAGACCCCTGAACGTTGGCCTGTCTGGTCCGGTCCAGTCTGGGGTTTGTGTGTGTTCACGTGGGTGAGATGTGTGTGCAATGTATGCAAATGCATTTCTATCTGTGTGTGTGTGCATGACGGAGATATAGGTAGCAGGGGTGATCCTGGCTGGAATGCTGAGGTGAGAGTTAGTCGCCACGGGAGACGGACTCCTTAGTGAGGGGGGATCAAGGGAATGTGAAGCCATCTCTTCACATACACACTAAACACTCTTAATTATCGGCTATTGTACGTGCATTTCTGTTTAGGGAGGATTATGTCCGTGATGCGAGGCAGAGCGGCGAGGCGTGGGCAGACTCTTGATCAAATCAAGTCAAATTAAAGCATGTCAAGATGATTGTGGTTCCTCTCCTCTTTACTCTAACGTGTTGTATGAACCAGCAACACACAGGTAGCAGACAGAGGAAGCCAGTTTGAAAGTGTGGTTCAGACATCTGCACGAACAGCTTCTGTGCATCTTGGAAGTCCAGCCCAGTCGCACAGCAGTTTGTGAAATAGTCACGAGATTTAATGTATTGATTTGTGTACATAGATGACGATAACTTGAATGGTGTGGATCAAACTAAAAAGTCACATAAGGTCAAAGACAGATGGAAAGTCTGTCTCCACCTGTTACTCCTTCTTTGTTTCCATTTACACATTTTTCTGTTTTACCTTGTCCCTGTCTCTGTCAGAGCGAGGCTCAGGAGGTCATCTGGACCTGACGGAGTTGATCGGCGTCCCCCTCCCTCCTTCCGTCTCCTTCACTCCCGGCTATGAGGGCTTTCCGGCCTACAACTTCGGGCCCGATGCCAACATCGGCCGGCTCACCAAGACCTTCGTGCCGGGGTCGTTCTACAGGGACTTTGCCATCATCGTCACGGTAACGCTAAAGAATTGACCTGATTGAACTGTTTTTTTTTTAGAGGATCACCAAATACAGTGGTCAAGGGACACTAAGTATACTATAAAGTACTGTATAAAACTGTGAAATACATACATTGCACAGCTTTTATTTTATGCTAAACTACAATCTTTATGGTCAGCTGAAGGCATGTTATGTCGCCACCTTGTGGAATTTTGATGATAAAGCAAGAATTCATGTACAGGTCCTAAATTTTCTCATATTCTTTTGGCTGGACCACATAGGACCAGCAATACAAACACAAAAGTCTGTCACTGAGAGAGTGATGAAGTTACACAATTGGTTGGCCAGGTGTTGGAGTTTCGTCATTGGCCGTCTCACTTTCAAAATGTCTTCAATGCAAATAAATGATACCCATTCCATTTGCACGGGCACTTCTGTGGCTCTCAGTATTGTGTATTACACTATTTATTTATGTCTTATGGTATGACTGTAATATTCGTATAATGGGATCGAGATGCCAAAGCAATAAACTTTAGTGACCTCTGATGTCTTCTACTCCAGGTGCGTCCATCCTCTCAGAGAGGTGGCGTGCTCTTCGCCATCACCGATGCCCTTCAGAAGGTAGTGGAGCTGGGTTTGGCCCTCACTCCGGTGCGTGGGGGCCTCCAGAGCATCCTGCTGTACTACACTGACAGAGAGGACGCTTCCCACAGCCACAAAGCTGCTGCCTTTAGCGTCCCAGATATGACCGACCAGTGGACACGATTCACGGTGAGCATAACATGCTGTATATGTTATACGACAAATTATTTTATTCCATCCTTTGTCATCTTACTAAACAAATGACTTTATTAGATATTAGTGACTGCTGCTGTTTTTTTATGATGTCTATTTAAGATATGTATTAACTGTTAATATTAGGGCTATCAGTCGATTAAAATATTTAATCGCGATTAATCACATGATTGTCCATAGTTAATCGCAATTAATTGCAAATTAATCACACATTTTTTATCTGTTTAAAATGTACCTTAAAGGAGATTTGAAGTATTTAATACTCTTATTAACATGGGAGTGAGCAAATATGCTGCTTTATGCAGATGTATGTATATATTTATTATTGGAAATCAATTAACAACACTAAACAATGAGAAATATTGATCCAGAAACCCTCACAGGTACTGCATTTAGCATCAAAAATATGCTCAAATTATAACATAGCAAACTGCAGCCCAACAGGCAACAACAGTGTCAGTGTGTCAGTGTGCTGACTTGACTATGACTTGCCCCAAACTGCATGTGATTATCATAAAGTGGGCATGTCTGTAAAGGAGAGACTCGTGGGTACCCATAGAACCCATAGGTGTGTTTGATCCGTCTACCAGGTGGTGGTGGAGCACGACGAGGTGCGTCTCTACATGGACTGTGGAGAGGCCGAGAGAACGACTTTCCATCGGAAGCCCGAAAGACTCAACTTCTCGCACAACTCAGGCGTTTTCGTAGCCAACGCAGGGAGCACGGGGCTCGACAAGTTCGTGGTAAGTGAAGAAATCCTCTAAATGTAGTTGTGTCTGTGGGCGTCTTTTGGAGGATGAGGAGTTTTTCTCTGCGAAAAGGGCAAAGAGAAGGAGGAAGAATGAGACCGGCTGCCTGTGTCAATATCAGTGTGTAGCTGGCCTCAGGATTACATTTGTTTGTGTGTGTGTGGAGGAGTATGCTTGTGTGTTCTGGCCTCCCATTAACATGTAAAAGGGCTGAAATGTGTCATCTGCTCTCAATCCGGATGCTTCCCAGCATTCAGTCTACTGAAACTATTCATGTTTTGACTAAACGCTTGCACAAGATACAGTCAATCTTGCTTTTTTTCCTAGTATCTTGTGTATGCAACAAGTGGAAAATAAAAAAAAGGAAAATAACTAATGAAAACTACCAAAAAAGCTGCTTGTGAATGTTGTCATCTTTACCCATTTCGTATTGTTGGGGTTGTAGGTATATAAATGTACAGAAATGAATGATATATGTACACAAAAATCTAAAAGAGTCTAATCACCCAAATAGCATCCGGATTACTTTTGTTAGCTCAATAAACAGAACAACGTATCCTCATACAACGGTTCGTATAATAGCTTACAAAAAGTTATTTTTTGTGCATTCTCCTACTGATGTCCATGAACCTGTTTAGGCAACAAGTCAGCGTTTGGTTTCACATGGGCGAAATGCTGTGATTGTTTGACCCAACCATCCACGCAGACCTCTACTACTACCACTATCACTACTACCACTACTACTACTACCACTACTACTACCACTACCACTACCACTACTACCACTACCACTACCACTACTACCACTTATACTACTACCACTTATACTACTACTACTACCACTACTACCACTACCACTACTTCTACTACTACTACTACTACTACTACTACTACTACTACTTCCTGAGCTGGCACGATTGCATATTTTACTCTATAAAACTATGAAGATCATAGAGAGAGAGAGAAAGAGAGAGGAAGTACAGTCAGAAGGGAGGAAAGAATATAGATGGTGAAGAAGGAAGGGAGGGGTGACATGAGGATGGGAGGAGAGGACGGGGGAGTAAGTGGATGGCAGATGAGGAAGTCGGGGACGTCAACAAGGCTTAGTTGTGGTCAGATCAAGGACCTAACTCAGGCCTTTGAGTCTGCTGCCATGTCAAGTATGATGGTGTATCAAGGTTAAACATGGAGCAATATTCCAGTTAGGAACAAAAAGAAATGTGTGTGAAATATTATAAATTATATTCCAGAGAGATTAAAGACTGCGCTACTACAACTCTCTTCACACTGACATTATTACTGCAATCTCTGTCAGTCCATTTTCGCTCACAAAATACGAGCTGCCGGTCACTCGTTGCCATGGTGAGCGGACGTTCCCACTTCATTCTGCTTTGCTCAGTGTGGCCTGACTTTCTGAACGGGTTATCTGAAGCATGACAGCAGAGTACTGTATGTGCGTGCTCAGCAGCGGTCATGTCCAGTCTGAAATATCTGGGTCACTCTCTGTGTGTTTGTGTGTGTGTCCTTGGTTTGTTGCCTTGGGCTTCAAAGGAGAGCAGTCATGACATGGGGCCCTTTTTAATCAGCATTTGCTTGTGTGTGAATGTTGTTAACGTAGGGACTGACATCTCTGTCCATGTTCCTGTATAGCTATATACTACACCGATCAGCCATAACATTCAGACCACTGACAGGTGAAGTGAATAACATTGATTACCTTGTTACAATGGCACCTGGCAGGCAGTGGGGGGATATATTAGACAGCAAGTGAACATTTTGAACTTTGAACTTTGTGTTTGAAGCAGAAAAAATGGGTCAGCATAAGGATGTGAGCGACTTTGACAAGGGGACAAATTGTGATGGCTAGACGACTGGGTCAGAGCATCAGGTTTGTTGCGTACGGGGCTGCGTAGCCGCAGACTGGTCAGGGTGCCCGTGCTGACCCGTGTCCACCGCCAAAAGCGCATACAAATGGGCATGTGAACATCAGAACTGGATCACGGAGCAATGGAAGAAGGTGGCCCAGTCTGATGAATCACGTTTTCTTTTACATCATGTGGATGGCAACAAGTTCAAGGTGTTGACTTGACCTCCAATTCTCAATCCAATCGAGCATCTGTGGGATGTGCTGGACAAACAAGTCCGATCCGTGGAGGCCCCACCTCGCAATTTACAGGACTTAAAGGACGGCTCGGTGCCAGATACCACAGCAGACCTTCAGAGGTCTAGTGGAGTCCATGCCTCAACGGGTCAGGGCTGTTTTGGCGGCAAAAGGGGGACCTACTCAATATTAGGCAGGTGGTCATAATGTTATGGCTGATTGGTGTATATCTACATAGGAAGAAGGTCCTCTTCACGGAGCCGGCCTTGTTTTAACAGAACTTCTTCCAGTTATGTTAACTGAGTTAACCCAATTAAGGTGTTGTTAGATTTTTCAAAGAGCTTTTCCTAATTCTCTCTCTCTCTCTCTCTCTCTCTCTCTCTCTCTCTCTCTCTCTCTCTCCCTCCAGGGATCCATTCAGCAGCTGGTGATAAAATCTGATCCCAGAGCAGCGGAGGAGCAGTGTGAAGACGATGATCCTTATGTAAGAAACATACATATCAACACAGTAGAGGTGGTTGACGGACAGGAACTCACTATTTAGGACAAAAACAGGAGTTTCTTCTAGTAACAGTTTAGAATTCTGTACAAATATCCTACACATGAATCAACGGTTCCCCCTAGTGGTCAAAGGACTTCACTGAACAAAAATAGAGTTACTGGGGAACTGAATAATCAAATGAGTAAACTTTAACCGTAATCAATTATATAATTAATCTAATTCCAACAGGGTTTTTCAAAACACCTCAACAAGCAACTGGATTTTAAGTAGAGGAAAATCTGAATGTTTTCAGTTGAAACTTCTGTTCCTTCTCTCATTCTTTCTTCCTCCATTACTTTCTTTTATTAGTTCTTTTGTTTGTAACAATATCTATAACTGTCAAAACGTGGGACATACTTTGACATACTTTTTTCTATAAGCTTGTTTCCCCAATCTAACACATGATGTGATGTATATTATCGAAGGCCTCGGGATACACCAGTGGAGATGATGCTCTGGATGACCGAGAGACAGAGGAGGAGACGATGAAGAAACCACACGAGAGAAAGCATGGCACAGCGCAGGTAGGTTGGCTGGTGCTTACAGGTGGTGTCATGTTTTGGTTGGAGGCATCATTGCATCAAATGGAAACATACTAGATGTTTTTTGGTATATGTCACATCTGTTAAAAGTTTGGGATCTCCATATGAGAGTAAAACAATGTCCTGCAGGGTTTGAACAACAACTGCAGGAAGAAGTTGTGGTTTCTTTAGATGCACTTTGATGGGACAACCCAAAAATGGTGATGAGGTCTAAAAGAAAAAAGGCCCTAAATGCAGTAATGCCAGCTGATCATGAAAAAGTTGCATTTAGTCTGTTAGGGCGCTGGTTCCCAACCTGGGGACCTGTTTTTTTGAATATACAGTTGTTCTATATCTCATCATTTCATTCATTTCTGTGAAGAAAACTACATGAAATTGTTATTTTTAAAGTTTGGATTATTATTTAAGATATAAACAGGATAAGGTCACGATGAAGACCTGAACACAAACTATATTCACAGAGCCTTCCCTCCCTGCTAAACAGCCTTGTCCTGCATTGGAAAAGTATGCCAGAAAACACTGAATTTGTCATAAAAGAAGCCTATTAAGTATGAATGATTGTTAAAAATGTTATAAAAATGCACAATACAGAGAATTCTATTGAAAAAAATCCCTAAAATACCAGGCAAACTCATCTGTAATGCAATATTCACAGGAAATAATCTACTCAAAATTCATCCAAATCGCTCATTTGACACAAACTTCCAGCCTATTGCGTTCAATATTTTGGTTAATTTACAGTACAGTTAATCAGTTGTTCCACTATTGTTATTATTGCATTGAATATAATAAATAAAATATGTCACTTAGTCAGGTGTCATCGGTTTACTCATTGAGAGAAAAGGGGTCCCTTAAGGAAAAAGGTTGCGTTAGAGTATGTGTGTTTGTGCACATGTCAGCTTGTTGTGTCCTCTGCTGTGTATGATGCACACCCCTTATCATCAGGACCCTAAAACAGCACTCCTCCA
>CAKAOH010019619.1:6191-46707 GCA_916701665.1 Sebastiscus tertius
CTGCAACTGTATATTTTTACATGCTCCATCCCTGTGTGTGTGTGTGTGTGTGTGTGTGTGTGTGTGTGTGTGTGTGCTGCAGTCTTTGTTGTGCTGACGTCGGCTTCCTGGAGGACACTGACTGTTGGGGCATCGTCTTATTAAATGTTGTTTTTTAATCAAGTGCAGCTCAGGACCAGGTTCAGAGTTAGTGAGGGGAGGATTTCTCACCGGCTACATGTTTTATACGGTTCCCCTCATCCTCTGTAGCCATTCAGGGAGGAAAAATATTGATGTAACAGCAATAAAAAAAAAGAGTGACCAAGGGTTTAATCAAAGCTCTTCAGTCCTCACAGAGTCTTAGAGGAGGTTAACGGTGCCACTCTGGAGCTTGTCGGGTTATGGACATGTTTTTACAACCTGGACAGAAAAAAACTACTATAAAGCATATTATTAACAACAATGGAGCAGGAAGACGATTTATCAGGCTGACACACAATACTTGTTTGTCTGAACATTTGTTGATGATAGAACCAGAACTGTTCTTTAAGGGTATAAACTCAGTCCTCTTAAACTGGACCAAAAAGTGGACCAACCAAAAAGGGACTCAGTTCTCTTTCTGGTCCACTTCAGCTCTGATGGGGCCTCAGTCCTCTCTCTGTTCACACTACAGTTTCTCTGGAGCTCAGACCGACATAGTCCTAATGAAATAAATTCATTAAGCTCATAAAACATCTGAGTGGTGGATATGGAATGTGCAGCACTTTCGTCAAGTTGCTGCCACCGCCGTTTTACGATGTTTTGTCGTCAATTATTACAATCATAACGAGCATTTGGGAGCAGGACTGATACAGACAGAAAGGCGCGTTTCTCTCTCTTCAAGCGGTGGTCGTAAAATGGACATGCACTGTGTCTCTAAAACTGTAAAAACATCTCCTTCAAACTACTGTTTTTATTCAAGTTTCTCGGCAAAACACATTTTCTTTCGTCCCCGGGACGACGGGACGCTTTTAGTCTCGAGCCTTGAGAGCACATACGGTACCTGCGGTTCTGTAGAAAAACGAGTACCATCATGTCTTCAGAATTTTTGCATTGACTTGCTACCGAAGTTTCGGTTCTCGTGACATCCCTAAAGCGAACCTGGAGTGCTTTGTGTTCACAATGTACAGGTTAAGTGAACCGTAACGCAGACTTGAAGCGAACCGAACTCAGACCACCTCCCGAGGAGGTCTGAGTTCACATATTGTGCAAAAAATGATGACTAATTGCTCTGAGTTCGTTTGGAGGGCTGGAAGGGACCAAGTGTGAAAACACCCAAAGTCAAAGGTTTTGTGGTTGTCTTTCAGCCATCAAGTGACAGTGAGTTGTTGAGCGCTGAGGTGCTAAAAACGACTAAATCATCATCTTCCACACAAACTGTCCTCCTCTTCTCAATGAGCACTCTTTGCTTTTGCCTTTTTTTTGTCCCCTTGCCCTTCTGTGTAAGCCATCGTTCATTTTTTTTTAACAAGGAGGTATGTGGGATATGTCATTGTAAAACTGGGCAGGTTTATTTTATTAGAAACCAGAGGACCCGGTGTGTTCAGCATTAATCAAAGCAGAGACCCCTCCAGGTGAGGATCCAGGAGTAAATCCTGAACCCAGACACAGCAGGCTGTCCAGGAGTCTAAATACACTCCGTCCCCCTGGGAGCAGAGGGCAAAGAAAAGAGGAGAGGAGGGGGGGCGGTGTACAAAGTCAACCCAAAGAAACAACACAGGAACCAGCAGGAGCTCCTTAAAGCCCTGTTCTGTTTGGATACCACAGCTGATCAACGGCCCAGCTCGGCGCTAGAAAAACAAGCCCTCGTGAAAACTTTTCGGATTGGGTTTCATCGCCTCTCCAGACTCTTGCCCCGGCAGCCGCAGGTTGTCCTCCTCCAGGAGTCTCCAACATCGTCTAACTGCAGTGATTTATGCCACCGGTCCTTTGACCCCACCTTGACTTCAAACAGAGGCAACATGAAACAGTCGGTGGACGTGGCGTACAGGGAGGGAGTTTCAGCTCGTATAGAGCATCAGGATACAGGAAAACACACAATCATCCCAATTTCTATTGAAATAATGGATGAGTTGAGTCAATTAAAAAGTGATTATATACTGTAGATACGGAAATTGTTGACATTTGTTTCAAGCTTTTAGCTTTAGCTCACAATCAAAGACGTAATTGCAACTTTACTGTGTTTATAAAGAACTGTATGTCCAGTTTGTATTTGAGTTATGCAGAGATTTGGCATATGGCGTCAGTATTGATGAGCTCTGGTTTTGGATATGAATACAAAAATCCATGAAATTTAGTGTCTCATATGTTGACTGTTAGATAAGACATCCACGAAATAGAGAAATTTAAAGGTCCCATATTGTAAAAAGTGAGATTTTCATGTCTTTTGTATTATAAAGCAGGTTTAAGTGCTATATGAATACTGTTAAATGATCAAATGCTTAATATACGGAGAAATAAACACAGCCGTATTCAGAAATTCTGCGTTTGAAACAAGCCGTCAGGATTTCTGTCCATTTGTGATGTCACAAATACACAATATATAGATCATCACATGGTTTTAAATGTAAACATTATAAATGTGTCCCAGTTTATTTCCTGTTGCAGTGTATGTGAACAAAATCAGCTGACAGGCAGTAAACATAGACCCAAACTGTTGCCTAGCAACGCAATTCCATTGAAATGCACTAAAACGGAGCGTTTCAGACAGAGGGTGAATACAAGTATATTCAGACAGACAGTATGAAGAAAATAAAGTTTTTTTTAACATTACAGCATGTAAACATGTTCTAGTAGAAACACAAAATACAAGTATGAACCTGAAAATGAGCACGATATGGGACCTTTAAGGAAAATTAGAGGAGACAACATAGGAAATAAATACATTTCCATATTAGAAAATAAAAAAGATGTCCTAAATATTTGTAAAATCAAAGACTATAACATCAATGAAAAATATCAACATTTTAACAGTCATTATGAGAGAAAAGTGAGAAATCGTTTTCTAACACTAAAGGTTGCAAATGATGTCATACAGAACAGTGAGCACATTTCATTGCTACTGCACACCTTTCTCCCTTTACATCCTGTTGTTTTATCACACGAGGTTAGGTGTTAGTCAGTTAGGAAGTGATCTGTGTGTCTTCCCGCTGACCTCAGAACAGCTTGGCATTCCTCTACCACACTGGGACGGACTCTAAAAGTTGAGAGTGCCACAAATCACGAAGGGGCCGCAGGCAGTCTCTGACGAATGCTCGTCGGTCACTTTGAGAGGATGATGATGAATCTGCATCTGAATGTTTACGCCACGCGATCAATCACGGCTTAATACCACAACACAGAGCTGTTTGAACTAATCCTGGGTCCACCAGTAGAAAGGGATGTGTGTGATCATGTGTAACTTCAGAGGATTTATTTTATTTTATTTGTGGCTAAAAAGTTTCTCTGAGATTTAGAGAGAGATGGCTTGTGGTTAGTGCTAGTATCTACTTTGTCGGGTTTATATGGTGATTCAGAAAACTGTACATCGTTTTTAAAGTGAGCAGCATGTCCAAGTCCTCCATTAAAATACAGGGGTGTAAATACAGCAGCCACTTTGGGACGAACTTCCCTCTCTCCGGCAAGGAAATAAATATCAGAATCATTTATTGATCCCTGGGGGGAAATTGAGTTACGTTTTGCTCATAATATATATATATATATATATATATATCACATGGAGAAATCATAAGAAAATGTAAATATGAATATGTATAACAGCAGTGCTAATTGCTAATAATAATGCTGAAAAATAGGATTTAACATTAAGTGTGTAAAAATGCAAGAATAGTATAAATAAATATTATTTTAAATGTACTGTATAAATAAATGCAGTGTTAATGCCGGAGTAAACCAGATTATTGCACAGCTGAATTATTACACTAAATTATTGTACTGTTAAGTTAGTATTGCACAGTTGAAGATATAATAAATGATGGGTTATAGCTCCTGATAGGGGTTAAAAACTAATAAATATATGTTGTATATATATATATATATATTTGTATAAATACACAAAACTTTACAATCAAATGGGCATGTTTACCATTTTCTAGACTAGATAAGGGTATATTTGATCCTAAATGCAATCTATTTACTTTAAGCTGATAATGTCTGTTTGACAATAAAGTAGAATGTATTAAATGTTTATCTTAGTTTGAGCAGTTTACAAGTAAACATTTGTACCAGTAGTCGCACTGAACTGACAGTAGAGCATGACGAACACGCAACGGCATTGCGTGTCGTCAGGAAAGGGAGCTAGTTAAGTCGGCATCGATTGTAGACTCGCTGTTGGATGGTTTAATAACCCACTTCCACTCCCCGCTAATTGGTTTGGGATGGCACTTAATATGGCGGACCCTCCACGCAAACGGAGTGGAAGTGGGTAGGGAGAGGGTGTAGGGAGTGGTTTAGTCCCTGTCCACTCGACCATAAAATGTGCAGGTTGTATAACGAACTGGCAATCACTTGTTGTGAAGTGAATGCAATGGAACGGAGGAGAGTGAGTGCGACATCTAGTGGCTGAATGTTATCAATAGCACCTTCAATGTTGATCATTACCCTTTAGTTTTAATGTGTTATTATCGTGTATAGCAATTCAAATCTCCGTATTGTAAAAGTGCGATCTGTCAATAAGTAACTGGCTTTATTTAATTCTTATCCAATGGAAAGATTTATTTCTGCTACAAAGTTGTCAGTATCCATATCTGAAATTTCCGCCTTCATCCCGATGCAATGGACTGAATTTTGTGTTTTGCTTCGAACACTGTTTGTCTGTCCAGAAACAGTCACTCTGTATAATCCACAGATCACACCGAGCAGTTTTTATTCATGCTACCAAGAATATAGTCCCAATAAAAGCTGCTGACAGTGAGGTCTGTGGATTATACGGAGTAACCGGGACATTGTTTGTGGACAGAGATGTTGTTTCATGGTTTAATATGATTTAATATTAATACTAAATTATCTTTTAGTCCATATTATTGTTTTAAATCTTTAAAAGGTGACAAAAACAGGATGCTTTTATTTTGGATTGATGAACGTTTCTTTTAAAATATGTTTGTGACATGACATAATGAGGGGAAATTTCAACCACAGGAACAATCTGACATCATGCAGTAGGTTTTACGACAGTGTGAACTCCCCCGGCCTTTGTGTTGCGTTCGGCCTGAGTGAAAGTCAATAGCCAATAAATAGTGGCTGGTCTGTGGGTTTTTTACTCTCCAGCAGACGTACCGCATTTTTACCACTCATGGTTTTTATCTGTGAACATTCACTTTTCCACCCCGACACCACCTCTGCACTTCGTCCATGTCTGAGTGCGGAGGTCTGCGGCTCTAAATGTGTCCCCGACATGAAAGCGCTTTCGCAGTAGATTCATAACGAGCCTGCAAATCAAAGACCGGGGGGTGGAGGTGGAGGTGGAGGTGGAGGTGGGGAGCACAGGCTGTGTTGTCATGTGGGCCTTAACAGTCGGATTCATAGAGCATCTATAGGGTGGGACGGCACGTCTGAGGAGTTTATTGAATTAATTATTTTTATTACAAGTAAAGGAAAATAAGAACCAGATCCTCACTGTCCCTCAACAACAATAGTTCATATGAGACATCAGTGTGTGTTTTATATATCTCCCACTATGTCATGTCTTTTGCCCAAGACTTGGCCAGACTACTGATTGGTTTATTGCTTAAAGCTGGGCATACACTGTACAATTTTAGCCCGTTTCTGGACAGAATTTTGAGCCGCACAACTCATTTTATAGTCAGACTGAAGCTTCGTCGGGCGTCTTTTGCCGTGCACCGTACAGGGGGGGGCTCTCACACAGCTAAAGCAGAGCCACGAGTCGATTTCCCAACGTCACTGCCTTTTTGTCTCTTCTTTTTACAGTAATCAGAGCGTAGCTATCAAGTAAAATGTAGCTAGCTTATCTCCAATTCTCTCTGGACAAGCCATACTGTCCACATCTTCCAAGCCACAGCGAGTCCATATAACGTTACACCGTTGCCTCTTCTTTTTTAGACCTTTCAGCAGACAGGATGGCACAGATGATCATGGCAGCACGTTTCTAACATCAACCACGACCATTTTCTAACCCTAACTAAGTGATTGTGTTGCCTAAACCTAACATCCTGTGAAAAATGGATGTTTATTTTGAAAAGACACTTGGCAAGTAAGAAGCGTACATTGACACTCCTCTGTCCCCGGTTCGTCCAAAAGTAACGCAAGAGGGGTACCCCTCCGATGCTGACGGGGGACCTGATCAGGCAGTGGTATTTGACGAGTTGGGAGTTGGTTTCAGGTAGCGATGAGATGATGAAATACCATGCAGGAAGGCCAGTTTGAGTTACTCAAAAGTCAGGTATCGTCATCTGGATGGGGCAGCGATATATATATATATATATATGTATAAGTAGTTTTCAGAATAGAATGGATGAATAGACTATACTTCATTATGCCCTTTGGTAATTTTGTTGACTATTCCAGCCTTCTTTCAGCAGCCTCTCCGTCTCCGCTGGTGTGAAACGGACTTGGGAGCAATATAAAAAATTTATATTAAAACATGATTTAAAGTGATGAGAACCCACAGCATACAGCCAGCTGTCCTTCCTGCATTAGTCAGTTTAAACTGTGTTGCTTTTAGCCTGGATTATGACATACACTTCTTCGTATTTGTGTAATATTATCATACGATCTGCAGTAGGCGGTGCTTTCATACGAGTTGATCTCTTATCTGGAACATAACCTGCAACGGAGCATGTTAGGTCTTCAGCGTCAGTTACCATGGCGATCTACCCCGGTAACAAGTGTCCCTTCAGGACTGAAAACCCTGAAGGGTTAAGCCTGAAGTTACCTCGCCAACCCTAAATCCTGCTTGGTAGTACAGACCTCAGGTCAAAGTTGAAGGAAGTTGATCGCTAAAGTGTGATGGATGTTTACTGACAGTTTGGGTACCGCTCACCTTCGTTTTTAACTAACCTGGAAGTTTGTTTCTGATCGTCTGATGGTTCGTGTTTCTTGCTCTGTCAGAAAATGATTATATTATTGCTGGTCTAAATCTGCATCAGCTCCAAACTGAGGGCAGCAGCTCTCTGCTCTGAGAGAAACATGTTTGCCAGTCTGTGTCTCTCTCTCTCTCTCTCTCCCCTCCCTCCTCTGCTTTCCCTCTTTTCTCTCCCGTTTAATCGTTATATCAGCGCTGCTGGCCTCTCCTGGGAATCTGGCTGGCATTTAGCAGGCTGAGACGACTCAAGACCTCAAGGGCTCATCCAAAACCTGCCTGCTCCAAGCTGTCCACATTATTAGCTTCCTGCTCTCAAAGGAGACATCAGCCATTCACACACAATGTATATTTATGATTCTCTGTCTCTCTCTCTCCCTGTTGTTTCCTTTCCTGCTTCTTTTCTCGTTCCTTTCTCCCGTGTTCTGCCTCTGATTCTCCCTGGAGAAAGAGGAAGTGTGAGAGAACGTCTCCACCACCAGAGTAACAGTAATTACTTCATTGATATTCCCCTCCTATAATTACACTGCTGTGGGTCATTTAAATATTTCCCCCTTTTTTTTTTAATAACGAGGACAAACGTGTTACATGTCTGTAACCTCTTTGGTCTCGTTTCACTGCAGCAAACATTATGTCTGCCTCTGGGCTCTCTGCCTGTTTCTCTCTCTTCAGACGAAATACTGAGAGAGTCTGTCAAAGATGAAACCAGGGTCACTAACCGATTGATTTTTAACCTGACACTTGCTCAAAGCTATTAAAGGAAGGCATGCGGCATGAGGTTTGTTTCAACCGTGTAGACGTGTTGTTATTTTGTAGTGATGACTGACGAAAATGTAAACGCTGGTGGCTAAAAGGTGCCAATATAATCCATTGATAACTAGAAAAGTGCTCTCGGTAAAGGGCAGATCTCCTCCAGGTGTGTCTGCAACGACCACTGCTGTAATATTTGATTGAATTAATACAATATTGTGTATAATGTTTCTATTTATTGATGCTGCTGTGGAGGCAGCTGATGGTGTGCAGCACTGAGTCCAAGACATATTTCCCCAAGGGGACAATAAAGTGTATCATATCGTGTCATATCGTATCGTTTCATATCGTTTCATATCGTATCGTATCGTATCGTATCGTTTCATATCGTATCGTATCGTATCATATCGTATCGTATCATATCGTATCGTTTCATATCGTATCGTATCATATCGTATCGTATCGTATCGTATCGTATCGTATCGTATCGTTTCATATCGTATCGTATCGTATCGTATCGTATCGTATCGTATCGTATCGTTTCATATCGTATCGTATCGTATCGTATCGTTTCATATCGTATCGTATCGTATCGTTTCATATCGTATCGTATCGTGTCATATCGTTTCGTATCGTATCGTATCGTATCATATCGTTTCATATCGTATCGTATCGTATCGTTTCATATCGTATCGTATCGTGTCGTATCGTATCGTATCGTATCATATCATTTCATATCGTATCGTATCGTATTGTATCGTATTGTATCGTATCATATCGTTTCATATCGTTTCATATTATATCGTATCGTATCGTATCGTATCGTTTCATATCGTATCGTATCATATCGTTTCATATCCTATCGTATCGTATCGTATCGTGTCGTATCGTATCGTATCATATCGTTTCATATCGTATCGTATCGTATCGTTTCATATCGTGTCGTATCGTATCGTATCGTATCGTTTCATATCGTATTGTATCGTATCGTTTCATATCGTGTCGTATCGTATCGTATCGTATCGTTTCATATCGTATTGTATCGTATCATATCGTTTCATATTGTATCGTATCGTATCGTATCGTACAAACCACAATTGTCTAAGCCTCATCTAGACCGCAAGCGTGGCAGATGCTTTTTAGATTGAGATCCATATACCCTCCACTACAACACTGCACAAAAAACATTTCCGGCTAAAGCCCCGGAAGCCCGATGCTGACAACGCCACTGATGTCAAGTATGCAAGGATCTTGTCTGTCAATATATCCACCCAGTGTTAGTGTCGTCCACCTCTGGTATATTTCAATTCCTCTCTGACCACAGCAACAAAAACAGGTTTAGAAAATCTGATTTTATTCTCTCTGCATTTTCATTTTTAAAATATCAGCAGTGCATTCTTACATGTGAATCACC
This sequence comes from Sebastiscus tertius, assembly GCA_916701665.1. Lineage (NCBI taxonomy): Eukaryota > Metazoa > Chordata > Actinopteri > Perciformes > Sebastidae > Sebastiscus > Sebastiscus tertius. The sequence continues at coordinate 15,410 of CAKAOH010019619.1, forward strand.
TCATGGAATTAGATTGGGGGATTTAAAAAGAGAGATTTTTAGTTCTGCAATAAGGGACTACAACATAGCTACTGTAGCTGATAAGCCAAGTGACAAATGAAATATTATATTCTATATTTGAAACACATATCTCAACAGTTTTTCATCCAAGTGCTGGATCCAGGTACTGGATGACAAATTACATAGTGGCTGTAAAAGTTCTAGTCTTAGTTTTTCTCTCTCTCTCTCTCTCTCTCTCTCTCTCTCTCTCTGATATCCGTTGGTTTGGCAAACATGATCATGCTGTCCGCAGTTGACTGATGTCACTTGACAGAATTTCTGATTTGTGAACAGTTCCCGCTTCCTGCCATTTGGTGCCACCAAAAAATCCCAAGTTGACAAGTGCAGCTTTAAGGAGATAATTCCAAACTATTCAAATATACTTAGAAAACAACGACATCTTTGTTTTTTCAATGCTGCATCACATCGTTGACAATCTGGAGCGCGGAGCTCACCAGTGATTGTCAACAAGCATTTGTGTATCAGCGGACACATTATACAGACAGGAAGAAAATAGTATGTTTAGCACAAAGCAAGTGATGAAGACATGCAGCGATATTATACCTCCATTTGCAACATTTCTGAAGCTGATGTTATTGCATCAAAAAACTCACTTTTTGGACACAGAGGCAAACGGATAAATCTGTTTATCTGTCAGTTTGTCTTTCTAGTCAGCTAGCCCAACTTTTTGCATTAGTTAACTGAGGGTTTTCATTTTATTTTTTAGTTTCCTCCACCTTACTTTAGTGTGTTTATTTTCACCATGGCATTTATGTGTGCGGTGAACGGGTGCAATCAACGTAGTGGATTATACGATACCACATAAACACACTGTCTCTCTCACTCGTTGTCGTCTTTATTGTCTTTTCTTGCTGGAGATAAATTAACGGAAAGCAGCCGATGCTGTTTCGAAGGTTTGCCGGTCTCTAACAGGGACTGGACGACGGGGAGCGCTCAACTTTCAGCCCAAAGAAAACAAGAGAAAAGTCCCGTTAGACAAATAAAGGCTGGAGCTGAGCGGCCGGTGCTAGTGGATGGTGCACCTCCAAAACGTCCCGAAACGCCAGACCTTGGCAAAATGTCTATCCGTCCTCCGGCATGCGACGGTGCAGCAGCAGCCAGCAGATGGGCGCCTCACCAGGAGGGGACGGTAAAGAAGAGAGCGAGTGAGAGAGAGAGCCAGTGTGTTGCGCTAATTTTTGTCTCATTTGTGGTCCGATAAACAGTAAATTCACCTAAACTGGGTGGAAAATACGAAGCAATCTAGTTGTCAAGATAATGAATTACGTCTGACTATTAACCACACCCCCATTCTCTGTTTGAGAAAGAACTTTAACCAAAAAACAGGAAGTAAAACTGTCTGGAGGCGGGGCTTTAAGGTCAGCTGTGTGTGTAGATAGCCCTTCAGGTAGTGTCCATGCAGGTCAAGTCTGAGTTCGTTAGAGCCATGACACCTAATCTGACCCTGGGTTCTCCTCCTCCTCACAAGAAGCAGCTGTTTAACCCTCTGGAGTCTACATATACAAAAGAAACGCCTGGACATAGTTTTATATTTTTGCCATCTCTGAGCTTAGTCTTTTTGGTGAAAAAACTTTTGTTGAATAACTTCGTAGTCAACCAGGGATTTTTCTTTCTTTTTTTTAAATTTAATTTATGAAAAGTTGTATTTAGGCGTTTTGGATCTCCATGTGAAGTTGGGTGCGACTCCGCCTTTTCCATCATAAACGGTTCCAAAGTTATTTCATGTTTTGTAGAAACATGTCGATGCTATGCCAGGCTTGTAAAGGTTAACAAAGAGCTAATAAAATAACACACACAAACACCAGTCCTGCTGCTGCTGTCCCACTACAACACCCTCACCCCCACCCTGTCCTCGTTTATGACTGGGCCTCAGTATAATGATCTCATCTCAGAGGTTGGAAATGGTGAGGCGGCACATTTTCTCCACTATTTTTGTGGCAGTGGTATGTATGTGTGTGTGTGTTCACGTCTTTAGCTGCAGGTCTTCATGTAATCTCAGTTTGTGATAACTGATGTGTTATAGGCTAAACACGTGTGGCCCAGAATAGTGCTAAAGTTTCCCTTTATCTTCCATTTATTTCCCCCAGGTTCACCGCAGCGTCTACTACAGTGGAGCGTTAGGCCCCTTTGAAATATAAAAAACCATTACCCAATTACGCAGTTAGAGTCTCTAAGCATCTGCAGAGGTCATCTGATCTGGTGAGTTCAAATACCAGCAGTGACCTTTTCAGAGCAGGCCTGCTGGGCTTCACCTACATGAGAGAGGATGCAGATCCAGAAAAGCACCTCTATTTACAGGAATACAGTCGATCCTGCTTTTTGAAATCTCATTCATGATTTAATTCTTTCATTCACTCACATACAGGGTCTGAAATTAGCACCCGCCACCCGCTAAATGCGGATAAATTGTTGCCAATGGCGGGTAAAAATCGTCAGGCCATCCGCCACTTTGGCAGGAAGGGAAAACGCTAGTGATGGGAATAGAGGATCGGTTCCTAGTTGTCCGACTCCTCGGCCTCTCAGGCCTCCGTGAACTATCGATTCCTCTTTTTCATGCTTTCTAGCACAATAACGCACACGCACGCTGTAGCATGTTTGTTTCGGACCGGAGCCATGGTGGTGAGAAAAAAAAAAAGCGCTCAAAAGCATGGCTACTAAACCTTTAATGTTATCATGATGCGTTCAAATGTAATCTCGTAAAATGTAGTTTTTGGCGAGAAACTTGAATAAATCCAGTTGTTTGTAGGAGATGTTTTCACAGCAATATAAAATAGATAATAGAGAGAGAATTATGATACATAATTAAAATTACTGATGCCAAGTATTTTTTTTTTATCAAAGCAAATATTTAAATAAAAATACAATAATTTATTTCCTAATATTTTGAATTGTGTTTTTATGCAAAACAAAAACACTATCCAGCTGGAGAATGTTTTGAGACATCCAAAGCTGTATTTCTTAAAATCAAGACAGTAGGCGAAGCAAGTTGCTGTTTTTTAACGGGACATACTGTAGATGTGTGTGTATCAATGTAAAATCTTGTCCACATTTTTTTTTATTATAAATGGCTGTTCAGAGTTTTGCATGTGTGGAGCCTTTAATCTCATAGATCTATTATTACTCAACTTCCTGGATTGCATTTCATTTTCACACCTGCAGCACCATTCACGTTGCACAACAGTACCTTTTTATGTGAACTGTGGTTAAAGCACTTACAGGGATACCTTTAATAAGCACATTTTCTGTGCGGTTCACAGCATCGAACGCTAACAGCAGCTCTAAATGACACAAACAATAAAAGAGAGTGAGTTCTAATCGGAGTTTGGGTGTTTCAGCTGCAGCGGTGGTTTATGAGGCTCAGAGCAGGACGAGAGAACATGCTGCAGAGAGCCGGGGCAACCGGATTTTTATGATCTGCTTTGTTTTTCCATCATGAAAATCACTTGCCGTTCACTGACACTGAACACTGTTGTAAGTTTGTCTTTATTCCTTTGGCACCCGATTTGTTATCAGGTCATCAAATGTGAGTTATCAGTCATTAAAAGCCTCATACATGTGGAGGCTGCTTTTAAAAAAAACCTGGACACCAGCTTTTTTAACCTTCGCGTCGTGAATGTATGTATTCATGTGCAGTATGTGTGCATACATAACCTACGTGTGTGTAGGTCGGTGATTCTCAAACCTGGGTCTGTGGCACTCTTGTCAGGGGGTCCGCAAAATAAGTTGCTATAAATTATAAAATTGTGCTGTATCACTAAAAAGTGGATATCTACAGATGGGGACCATTTGTGCAAATAAAACAAGCATATTGTGTCCATTACTTCCACCCACGTTTTAGAATACAAATATGGCATCTAAGAGTACAAATGGTAGTAAGCATTATATCGGTTACGATTATGACGGGGTCCTTGGAAACTGTTCTTTCCTTTAAGGGTTCCCTGACCCCAAAGAGTTTGAGAACCTCTGGTGTAGGTGTTAGTGTTGTTGGCTGGGATGGGAATATTGGTGACATGTTTTTTTTTTTTTGCCAGTGATGAACACCACATTGGAAAAATATACATTCCTAATCCCCCGACAGTTCTACGCCTTAAAGAAACCTTTGTTATTTCCCTGCTCTGAACTGTACTGCAGGGTGACAGGTGAAAGATGTAAAGAGTGACTTGATGACATACAACAGAAAGTAAGGCAGACTTAAACTACGTGAGTTCATTTTATGCTGCAGCGTGCTGCTTCACAAAAACCTTCTGTATAAGCAATAAGTAAATAAAGCCACATAAATGATCTCTTCAAACACATTTTAAAGAATCCTCCTAAAGCCTTTATCGTCAGTTATCTGACCAGCTCGCTCAAAAAAATTAGGCTTAAGATCTACAAAAACTCACAAACTGTAGATCTTTACCCCCCACATGTGACATTAATGGAACGAGTAAAAGCAGTCCAGACTAGCAAAGCTAATCGTGCACGTTTGTTTTTTTTTTTGTTATAAAATGTTCTGGAAAACATTCACCGAGAAGGAAAAGGACAAGGTTGATGCTATTTCTTCTTCTGTTTTTGCAGTATTTCTCATCTGCTCTTAGATTAATTTCAAATGTCTGAGAGACAATGATTCTGGGAATAAACATATTTCTGATTTTAAAGCTTCAGTAGGCAACACGTTTTTGGCATCATTGGGTAAAAATCTAGATTTCTGCACCTCCTCATGGCTCTGTTTTCAGGCTTTAAAAAGTCTATGGAAGACTTTGACCAATCACGGGTCATTTCAGAGAGAGAGAGCGTTCCTATTGGCTGTGCTCCGGCTGGTGGGCGGTGCACATTTCCTCAGCAGATCTTAGATTTTTTAAAGCCTGTAAACAGAGCCATGAGGAGGTGCAGAAGTCTAGTTATCTCTCAGAACGCTTGAGTTACAATATGCCGAAAGGTTATTATGGAACTTTTGCTCAATGATGCCAAATAATTGTTACCTACTGAAGCTTTAAGTCCCTAATTCTGACATCTCAGATTCCTGACATTAATCTGAGATGTAATTTCCCCCACATGGTCCTGATTCTTCTTTGTCTCCAACAAAGACACACATCAGCAGCAGCACAGCTTATGAAAGTGGAGGTCATTCATCCTGACCTTTGCCCTCTCAGTCCGACTCAGAGCCAGGTGTCAGTGCTGTGTCAGTTGTGTCTTGTCCTAGAAGAGGACTGTGGAGAGGATGGGTGGGGTGTGGATGTGTGTGTGTGTGTGGGGGGGGGACAGACACTCGGAGACAACCTGCACTGCCAGCAGTGATGTATTCTTCCTCAAACAAATGTCGGGGCTGAGGATGGGAGGGGGGGATCCCCTGGGAAATAAAGTCTGCCTCCATCCACAACCCCCCTCCCCTCTTTATCTGCTCAAAGCCGTGTCTATTTATGAGGGTATAAGTGGTGTTAAGTCCCCGTGCCTCCAGGATGTTTATTAGTTGCAGGTCCAAGCTGACTGACATGCTGAATGGAAATTATGTCTCACCTTTAATACACATAGATTAATATGTATGAGGTCATTTACTTCAAAACCTTCTGTTACAGAACGATATTTTTTAAACTAAGATAAGATGAGAATTTGCAGAAATTGAAGATTTGATGAAAGTAGGGAAATATTCACTTAAAACGAACACTCATAGTGTCACTACCACCGTTCAACTGGGCTCTTTTCTCACTGTTTCTTACAGTCTGACCATTTGTTTTCCACATGTGTACCTTCAGGGCATGTCTATCAAGTAAATCTACATACACACAATACTGTAATATTGTATGTATATGTAATAATGAGGGGCTGTGTTTGTAATCCCATACTAACATACTTTCATACTAAGTATGATGTCAAATTGAGTATTTGAAGTTTGTGTGTGCGAGAAATGCCCGGATGTGAGGGCTACTACAATAGTAAGAATTTCTGCAGTGTGAGCTTAATGCACATACTCAAACTGCCCCACAATGCAATGCGTTTGGGTGCCTTGAGACCGGCCGTCAGTCGTGAGATATTAAGCAAGACTAAGTAAGGGGATAATGAAAGAATCAAATGAAAGAATCCCCGACAGGGCGATGCCGCACCCTCTCTCATCGCCCTGAAGGGGTTTCTTTCACAACAATGACCTGCGAGCTGTACATTATCCCGCTTATTACACGGCTACTGACTTAAGAAATCATTAATTTACCTCAAAAACGGTCCGCCAGAGTCCGACACCTGAATTGCGCCCATAGCAACGGTCTGTTATACATAGCAACGGTCTGCTATAAAGAAATAACAGACCGCAGAATGCCGTGATTAACCAATCACAATGGAGTATTCAACAATGCTGTGTAATAAAAGCTGTTAATATGTTACTCTATTAAGTTTTTAGGTGAGAAAGTAACCGTTTAGGTCCCCAGCATTATCAGTTTATCCAAGTAACGGCTGTTTGGAAATTTTGATGCAACGTTTTCAGAGAAGTGAAAGCCGCTGGCCGTGTGAGACAGGCCATCAGTCATGTGACACATCTTGCTTGAGTATACTTCAATGTGAACAGTCTGCTGGTAATACCAGACTTAGGCTAATCTAATTGCTAACACCTGAGTGTGCTGGTGCTTTCGTGTCTGTGTGCTGGTTCCACCGGACTCAGGCTTGTCACCACCTCTCAGCCTGCAGCTGGAGCATCAGTCATCTGAGGGTGTGTCTATTATCCTCTCGCACACAAAAGGCCAATGACAGTCGGCACACTCAGCAAATACACCATCTCTGCCATAAAGGCCTTTAAAATGACCTCGTACAGGACACCCAAAACCCATAGAGACCATAAACTGTGGCTTGTACATTTTCTATGAAAACCACATTACATATAACACTGTATATGTAATATTGGAACATGTATAACTGTACACTAACATAGTGTAAAAGGAGCACAAATAAAAAAACAAACTGATTCAGTCAATGCCTGATACACAGCAGTATCTATCTAAAGTTAGCTAACATTAGCTACTAGTCATACCGGACCAAAAAAAAGTTAAATATGCAAAACCCCTTCTAAATTCATGAAGGATGAGAGCGTGGAAAAACTGGCATGGTCAATTTCAAAGGGGACCCTTGACCTCTGACCTCAAGATATGTAAATGAAAATGGGTTCTATAGGTACCCATGAGTCTCCCCTTTACAGACATGCCCACTTTATGATAATCACATGCAGTTTTGGGCAAAAAATACGCAGTTGCTAAATGCAGTTCTTGCAGAAATCTCCAAATGTCAAAAGTTTTTGATACCAAATCACAGCATGGCTTTTACTCTGGTGTTCCTCATGGTCTTTGTGTCCTAATGTGGTATTTTGGAGGGATTATTGATCATTTTTATCAATTCTCGAGTGAAAAAAAGGTTAAATGTATCATCAAATCTGTGTAACAAATGGTATCAACCCAAAAATTGTTAAGCTGCACCTCAAATTAATCTTCAGGTTCCTGCTTTCAGATGATGTACACCACTTCTACGGTATGTGACATCTACTGCTGACCTGCTATCTCCCCCTAAAGGCCCCCTAAAAAAAGACAAAAACAGGTATATTGTGGGTCTCAGAGGGTTTAATATTAGTCAGGGTCCATGTAGACTGCATAAGAAAAGAGGACAACGAGCTTCATCCTTTGTAAAAACAATGTGGAGGTGGATGAGTCAAAGGCGGGTTGATGTGAGCCGAGCATCGGCGGCGAGGAGCCCAGGTGAGAGGTTGTTCCTCGGGGGAGGAGGGGTTAGCAGCCTGAAGACAGGGATATTGAAGGCATTGTGTGGTGACTGACAGCAGTGTGTCAGGAAACAAATGAATTGTGACAGCCAGCTGGTAGCACCAGGCGTACCAGCCAGTGAGCCTGAGGCTGTCATCACTTTAGGGAAGCAATGATGAGGAGCAGCCACGATCAGCCTGCGGGAATAGGACTCATAACCCAAACCAATGCTTATGGGTTGGGAGGGGATGTACAGGGACCGGAGAGCATGTTGGCCCTAAATGAATGAATGAAACCCACCAGATTGCATGTGGCGTGGGAGGACATACTGTATACAATAAGTGTTGTCATGGCAACCGTAGTTTTCTTATCACCTTTTATGAAATGTAATGTCTCATAACTGTCTGAGGGGATACAGGCAGGTTTAGATTTCCCTCCTCCTGGTCCCGAGGAGACCTGGAAGTCTTTTTGGTGACAGCTCATATAGCAAAAGGCAAATGACCCACTAATACCTCATTAGGGTCCATTTCGTCTTCTATTTCTAGACGTATATCTTAGTCCTGAGAACGTAAGTCTGTGTTCGTTTGATCATTATTTTTAGTCACTTTTAAGTCAAAGAAAACACTGAACATTTTTAATTTCATCTCATTAAAAACATGAACATTTTAGTACATTTCTAGTTGACAAAACACTTGGCATGATAGCTGAGTATGACAAGTATCAGTCAAACTTAAGCAAACTGCTTCCAGGATACAATCCACCTCACTGATTTTAGTCTGAAAGAGCTGGTACTGAAAATTAGCCACAAACTTACATGTTGTGTGCTTTATGTTTGTTTGTGTGTGTGTGTGTGTGTGTGTGTGTGTGTGTGTGTGCGACCTCAGTGAATCACCAGCAGTGATGTGGCTTATAAAATTATTTCTACTGTATCATATAAACATACTTCTCTCATTTGTGGTGTGCAGCTATTAGTGTGTTTCATGTGAGTGGAGACAGATTTGTCTTTGATCAAATCTTTTTATTTTTTTCCAAGCGTATAAACATGTAGACAGTTTACAGCCATTGAACACACTGTGGCATACCAGTCAGAGAAATATGTAACACACCATCCCATAGCGGAGGTTATACCCTCATCCCTGTCAAGACTCATGTCGGTCTCAACGCGTTGCAATAAATGCAGTGGAGTAGAAAAAAAAATCCCTGAAATGTAGTGAAGTATAATGTTGCATGAAATGGAAATACTAAAATAAAGTAAATTTGTTTTACTTAAGTACTGGAGTAGTTGTACTTGGTTACTTTGCACCACTGATTGGTTGCTACAAGTCAGCTGGTAGCCGCACAGAATGAGCCGACGCTTGTCAGCTAATGTAAGCATGAATTCAGTGTTCTGCCTGAACCAACACTATATTTACTATACTCACTAAACTTCATTTAAATCAGCATTTTTCTTTGACCGACGTGGCAAATAGTAACCACTACCATGGCTTCTGTGCCAATTGAAATCATGATATTGGTGGGGTGAATGCATTACTCACTGCTAAGGCAAAACAAAACAAAATAAACGTGAACATCTGACTGAAAAATGAAGTGAAATGAGAAAGCAATTCTGTTTGATTATCAGGCTGCCTTCACCCCTGGTACCTTGGTTTAAAGGTTGGGTTGAGTTTAATAGCAAAATGTAATGAATAAGAATTGATTTATGACATTTTAATGAAGAAAGAAATCAATAGCCAAAATTTACAACACACATTCAACAACCCTGTGAGGCAATCCTTTAATCCACCAGACCAGCAACATGACATTAAACTCAGAATCCAACTGTAAACTGCTATTTCTAGACTGATACTTTCTAATATATAGGCTACAGGCGACTTAAGATACAAAGAGGGAGAAAGGAGACTTTGTACATTAGTGCTCAGGGACAATGGGGAAATTGTATTGTGGGAAAGGGCAGGTTGCCATGACAGCTGTTGGCAGGTTATGTGATATTAAATCTTGGCTGTGATGGAGTGGTGGTGGACACGCTGCATGAGACGGGAGGACTATCCTCACAGTCTTGTTTTCAGGATTCTCTGTGTGTGAGTGTGTGAGTGTGCATTTGTGTTTCCATGCATATTATATATATGTATGTTTGTGCATAAGCTACTTATTTACAGTATGTGTACATATGCTGAATTTCTTCCTGCTTCAACACTGCCGTACAGACTTAGCAGAGTACCCAATGCACTACTAGCACATTAGACTGTAGTATCAGTCAGATACATGCTCCGTGTTTAAACAGCCGGTGGAGGTGATTGTCTGTTCCACCGTTACAGCCGAGCTGGAGAGTGTTGTTGTAAAGAGAACAGCGAGTATAGGCTGAAGTTGGAATTGCCTTCTCTTGGCGACAAAAGCAGAACAAAATGTGATGCCAAGTACCACACAGAGAGAGTCAAAGAAAGTGAAGGGGGGGTGAGTCAATAGCCAAGAGGTCCTCAGGAGATCCTACAGTTGTGAAATCCCCAAAGTGGACAGTTTTGACGCAGGCGGTTTTATAAATGCAACCCGTTCTCACCTCCAACTCGTCAAATACCGACGCTTGGTCGGTGCCACTCAGCGTCTGATATTTACTGCCCTTTAGCGCCTGTATGAGACGCACCAGGCTTTCAACTAACTCTCTAAACCCATCCGCTTCATTAATAGACACTCAGAGCAACTGACGCGGTATTAAGAGTGAGAAAGTCTGCGTAGGGCGAGTGGAAGGGGAGGATGGACGGGTCAGATAAACACAGGACTTACACCCAGGAGACTGCTGCTCGTGTTCCGTGTGAAACCAACACAACGTTGACTTATTTTACTTTGGTTTTTAACGCCAGTTATGTAACAAACATACTTATTTTACGTAACAAAGTACTTATTTTAACCTAAACCAAGATCTTTTCCTAAACCAATTAGGCTTGTTGCGTAAGTAAACCTAAAAACTAAGTAAACAAGTTGGAAGTTTATTTTGAAAAGAGATTGTATGCATGTAACGAGCAGAAACAGTACGATGCCATCACAAACTATGACCTTAATGCTAAACATATAATTTAATTAACACTTTTATGAGAACTGAATGTTATAGGCATCATAATAGCCGACTTTCTGGCATGAGACTGTACAGGTGTACCTAATGAGGCAACCTAACGAGTGTATACCGTGGGTTTGAAGATAGGAAGTCCCCAGAAATAGACAGGAAATGACATATCTCCTCCTGAAATCTCATATTTACTGTTACAGAAATGGTTTGCACCATATCTACAAGGACAGAGTCAATATTCAACTCCATGTGTGCTCCACCAAAATGATTTGTTGATATTAAATCGGGAAAGAACAGAAAGTGAACAATGAAAACAGTGATTTAAATACAGTAATAGTGCACGCTCGGCTCGTCTAGCCGAAGCTCTTTCGTCCTGAGTGCTCTTGTTAAATTGTTATATCATATAACTCTTAATGAGGGACTTATATGCTTAACGATTTTTCACTAACTGTCTGCCCGTTAGAGAGCAAGAGACCAGCAGGACAGAGAGTGAGACAGAGAAAGACAATAGTCTCCTGAATGTAGTTCCCATGACAACGGGCTGAACAATAACAATAGTGACACTCCCCGAAACACAATTCAGTAACTTACTGACAGCGAGTGTGTGCGTCTGTACTGATTGGAACCCAGCATACTGTCTAGACATTGCACCACAAACCAAAAAAGAAAAAGCTCTTGAAGCAAACCACAGAAGAGAAGAGTTCAAGGAGAGACGAGAGGCTCCGTGGATCCTGCTTCAACATGCAGCCGCTCTGATACTCTGATATTTTAGTTCATCTCTATCCAGGGGATTTCTTACCCTCTGATGTGTGTGTGTGTGCGTGTTGAGGTGATCGACCAAGAGCCTCGGGTCATTTCACAATTCCATGTGCTATTGTTGATTTGTAATCTCTGTCTTAGACTGTTGTCAGGCTATTAAATGGGCGTGATCAGTCGCTATAAGCCCCATAGATGTGGGTCAATAGGGGCCCACTACACCCACTAGTAGGTTTTATCATATATTCACATGGTAGATCACCGAAAGAAGGTATAAAAGAAGACGACAGTGACCTCTGGCGACCGTAGTAATTATGACAGGAGCAGAAGGGGAAGTCAGGCGCTGTAGTATAGACAGTGTGAAACTCCATAAGGGGTCGAGGCTTTCACCCAGGAGACCACGGTTCGCAACCTGTGTGAAACAAACAATGTGTAGTTGTGTTTGTGTTCATAGTTATTTCAATTCAAAACACATTGTTTTCCCCTAAACCTAAAGAAGCCTTTTTGTTTGTGTTCAAAACTTAACTGTTTTTTTTGCCTAAACCTAAAGAAATTGTAGTTTTGTTGCCTAAACTTCAAGAAATTGTAGTTTTGTTGCCTAAACCTAAAGAAGTTGAAGTTTTGTTGCCTAAACCTAAAGAAGTTGTAGTTTTGTTGCCTAAACCTAAAGAAATTGTAGTTTTGTTGCCTAAACCTAAAGAAGTTGTAGTTTTGTTGCCTAAACCTCAAGAAATTGTAGTTTTGTTACCTAAACCTAAAGTAGTTGTAGTTTTATTGCCTAACCCCAAAGAAATTGTAGTTTTGTTGCCTAAACCTAAAAAAGCCTTTTTGTTTGTGTTCAAAACATGATGGTCCATTCAGTTTTACATGTTAGAATGTGTTGCTTTTCAGTTTCACTTTCACTTTTACAACGTAGTAGGCGTAGTAATCCCCTAATGACCCACATCTATGGGGCTTATAGTGACTGATAACGCCTATTTAATGGCGTGACAACAGTCTAATCGGCTGATTTTCTAAAGGATACAATTATTTCATTTTCTATTAACGTGCCTCACCTTCACTTAACCAAATACTTCCCCGTCGTCCTTCTTTTCCCAACACCACCACCTCTGATAGACTCCTGCGGTGTAAAGTGAACCTCCAGAAGGTGAATAAATGAGTGCATCTGATTGATTGCTGAGATCATTTCCCTGCTGACAAACATGTTGAAGTGAGTCCCCAGAGAATCCCGAGGGCCTTACTCTGACTTCTTGAGCTTTGGCTGAGCAAACAGCACATCCCCACTCTCTGAATCCCGCTTTTATTTCCCCCCTGCCTCCTTCACAATCATCTTTTGATTACGCCTACTAATTAAAACTCCCAACAAGCTGCCACCCGAAGCCGCCACCCACCCACCCGGCCTCCTCCTTTTGGGTCACCCGGCTCCCTGAGGAGGGAGAACAAACAAGAGAACAGTGAAGGAACACACACAGTCTGTTTTTACTGCTTCATCCTTTCTCCACTCCTCTTATCCTCTTTAATCCTGTACTTCTTTATGCTTGTTAAGCCGCCGGAGCAGTGTGGAAGCATAGGGCACAGGGCCAGGGGGTCAAGGAGGCTCCTCCAAAGAGGTGGCCCCTAGCAGTGGTGGTCCAGGTCCTCGCTGAAATGAGCCTCTGAGGACTTTTCATGAATCCTCTGTTGGAACAAACGTTCACTCACATTGAACGCTGCACCAAACAAGATTTTAAAATAAAGAAGACTAAAAGTCTAGAGCCTCAGTAGGAGCTGTTTGTTTAAGTCCAAAGCCTCGCTATAGCTGCTCCTTGAAGCTGAAGGCTCCTCAGACCCCACATGTGTTGGACAGAACCAGCAGCAAATCCAATGTTACTGTTATTATTAATATGTGTCTCCAGAGGGGAGGTCATGGGGGCCTTAAAGTGGAAGCATAAATGTGCCCTGTAAATTGTGCCCTGTAAATTTCATGAAAATCTGCCTTTTGGATTATGAGATATCGTATGTGCATTACTGACATTTGGCCAAATGGTTGTGCTGGGCCAAAGCTTACGGAGTGTCCACAACAGAAAGAGGAAACTTTTTAAAGGTCCCATATCATGCTCATTTTCAGGTTCATACTTGTATTTTGTGTTTCTGCTAGAACATGTTTACATGCTTTAATGTTTAAAAAAACCTTTATTTTCTTCATACTGTCTGTCTGAAAATACCTGTATTTACCCTCTGTCTGAAACGCTCCGTTTTAGTGCATTCAATGGAATTGCAACGGAATTGCGTTGCTAGGCAACAGTTTGGGTCGATGTTTACTTCCTGTCAGCTGATGTTATTTACATACACTGAAACAGGAGATAAACTGGGACATATTTAGAATGTTTACGTTTAAAGCCGTGTAATGGTCTAAATATTGTAGATTTGTGACATCACAAATGGACAGAAATCCTAACGGCTTGTTTCAAAAGCTCAGTTTCTGAATACAGGCTGTGTGTATCTCTCCGTATGTTGAGCGTTTTGATAGTTTAACAGTATTTATATAGCACTTAAACCTGCTTTATAACATAAAAGCCATGAAAATGTCACTTTTTACAATATGGGATCTTTAAGTGATCAAACAATGCTGTTGTTTTTCTGGTGAGTAAAGTCTCATTGGGACCTCATGCAAAAGTCTGCTCTGATTGGCTTGAGAGTAAAATATGATACAACATATTTGTACATGTTCTCAATGCTGTTTAGTTTTCTTTTTCTCTTCTGAAATTAAATTTAAACTAAATAAAATACATAACAGCTTGACATGATGCTGTCATTTTCTTTTCTAGATCATAACAACCATTTGAGCTCTCTGTAGGCCCATGTGTCAGCCATGTGTTGTTGAGTTATTCTGCACCAAAGCTGTTGGCATCATTTTAAAACCCATGCAGCTGACCGGCACATTGCCTCCGACCAAAGAGTTACTGTTGGCTTATCAAACCAACCACACTGTGATTGCTGCAAATGAGTTTGTCCAACTGAAATGTGTGAAAAACAGAGGATTAAGAATACAAAAAGAGATCATGAAAACTATTGGACTGGTTCGGAAATAGTAACAAACTCTAATGAAGCTTCCATTTAGTAGTTCAGCTCATTTGAATTTGCAGATTTAACACTTCATTGATGGTGGATGGATCATAATTTCAATTGAGTAACTTTATTTGCCATAGAGTACATCACATTGGAAGCCATGCAAGACTACCAGTATGCTTGTACTCTACTTCTCTCAGTCACACAGTATAAAGAGGAAAACACCAACAAATGAATTCCTAAATAAACCAATAATATCCCTAATATATTCCTACTATATAATTTTATATGAATTATAAGGTAAATATATAATATATATTATAATATAATAAATATATAATAAATAATAAATATAATAAATATATAATATACAATATATATATAATATATGATATATAATAATATAAGAGATTATCATTTGAGTTTAGTTGTGTTGAGCTTTAAAATGGTTGTTGATTTCCAGGTTAAAAAGAAATGTTCCATTTAAACTCATGTGAATATTCAGTCATTATTTATTTATTATTAGAAACTTTATTCTCCATATGTACATATGTTCAATTAAACATGCTTGCCTGTAGACAACTTAACTTATCATTTTTTTTGCATGTTCAACAGACCTGCACTGACTAAAAGATGTCTATAGGTTATTAATTTGAATTAAAGTATTAATTAATTATAATATTCAAAACATTTGAATTTAAATATGTGAATATGTGTGAGTGAATTAATTGGAAGTGTATAAATTGTCCATTTCCCTTATAATTACATAAACTATGTGTAAATATAATGTACAGTTACATGTCAATTTATTTCTAGGAAATTATACAAAACTATAAAATTCTTATTATTGCTATTATTATCATTCTTATTATTGCCGTTGTTGTTATTGGTATTTTTTTATTATTAATAATAATAATATTTATTTATCTATTTATTTATTCATTTATTTTTTTATTTTTTTATTATTATTTTTTTATTTGCAATGAGCATTAGCTGCTATTTTTTTCTCAAACTGACTACATGTATGTTGACTCAGGTACATTCAGTATAGTCATGACATGCTTATCAGCAGCAACGTGTCCAAAGCAGTTCATAAAATGTCAAACAGCAGCTTCACATTCAAACCGTGCTCGTACTTCACAGCTACCGATGTCTACAATAACGTGTCTGTAGTGTTATTGTGTAAACGTAAAGGAGGGAGTTGGACAGCAGGGAGAAAGAGCTGCTGAATAGAGGAGGGTAGTCCCGCTCAGAGAGGAGGAGGAGGAGGAGGAGGAGGAGTGCAGCTGTCCAAACACTGAGCCCTTCTGTACCTGCCTTAAAGCTACCTCCTTCCTCCTCCCAACCCTCTCCCCAACCCGCCTATTGTTTTCATGCTCTCCTAATTGTGGTTTAATGTAGTTGGCGGGTTTTTTTGGAATCAACTTGTGGCTCATTTGATGGCATCTTTGGTAAAAAAAAAAAATATTTATGGGGAAATAAATCATGAATTTGTCACAGTGGACCACATCAGAACATATTGTTTCAGTAATATTCCCTCATCTAATAGCACCCACTTCCTTTTTAAAGGTCATACATTGCCTCATTGGGTAATTGTGGGGAGCAGTTGGAAAATTGTCCCCTATTCTTTGTATCTGAATCAGCCCTTTGAGCGGGCCTCCTGTGTGCCCATTACAACATCAAAAAGCCTTTCACATGAAGGGGTTAAACACGAGTGCTAAGTAATAACTCATTCATTTAGCTGGAAACACATCTGGCTTCTTTTCTGGTTTCTTTTGTTGTGAAAAGATGAAGTTATAGTATACATATGTACAGTAATGACTCACTGTGCAGTGTTTGCAAAAAAAATAAAAAGGTTTTGCACTCTGTCTGCTTTTGAGAAAGTTTGTGACCCGGCAGCCATGTTGAGATCAGTTGAGGAAATACCAAGCACCGCCCACCAGCCAGGTCACAAACTTTCTCATTTTACAGCTAAACAGTAAACTACAAGATGTTTCTGAAAACATTTGAGGTGAGAAATAGGCATTACAGTAACAGAATATTGATTCATATTTGATCAGCGCTGCTTTGTTTGACCGTTTGGTTGATTGACAGCTGCCTCCGTTGAATGAACAGCCAATCGGAACGGTCTCTCAATTAAATGACCTGTGATTGGTCAAAGTTAAAGCCTGAAAACAGAGCCATGAGGAGGTGCAGAAGTCTAGTTTTCTCTCAGAACACTTGAATCACAATATGCTGAAAGGTTATTATGGGATTTTTGCCCAATGATGCCGAAAAATATTCAGTCCAGTTAGGAAATGACATAATGTGCTTCATGAATACTTTCCCTCCCCCACATACATTCTTCATTGTTCTTCATTGTTAACACTCTTCCTCTCTCTGTCCTGTGTGTCCTCAGGTTGTTTGCCACCAAGTGCAGCGGCTGTCTGGAGAAGATAGCACCCACAGAGTTTGTAATGCGAGCTCTGGAGAGTGTTTACCATCTCAGCTGCTTCTGCTGCTGCGTCTGTGAGCGCCAGCTGTGCAAAGGAGACGAGTTTGTTCTGAAAGAAGGTCAGCTGCTGTGCAAGAGTGACTACGAGAGGGAGAGGGACCTGCTCAGCACAGTCAGTCCAGACAACTCAGACTCAGGTAACACTATCGTAGGCTATTACAAACCTTGTGAATATGAAAACACATCCAATGAATTACTTAATGTACTAATCTCTAAGTCAAAGTTTGAATGCAGTCAAGTCAAATCTGTAGTAAAACAAAAATAAAAGTCTTGTGTGTTTGTTTATTTGTTTCTGTCTGGTGACAGATAAGAGTGAGGATGAGGATGTGGATGTGAAGTCAGAGAAGTGCCTTGCAGCAGGGAAAGGCAGCAAAGACCCCCGCCGGCCCAAACGGCCACGCACCATCCTCAACACCCAGCAGAGGAGAGCCTTCAAGGCCTCCTTCGAGGTCTCCTCTAAACCCTGCAGAAAGGTGAGCGGAGACGACTGAGTGTAGTGAGATATTTTACTAGATATTTTAAGTTTAACAGGCAAAAGAAAGAAACAATGTGGTGCACCAGTTTGTTCATAAATTACTGTCGCGCCACCACCCTATATAAAGAGCAGATGAGGTGGTTTGGCACTGGAAAACTTTGGAAAGAACCAGGTTGATAAGCAGGAGCAGTGCAAAAAAAGTGACATTTATTAACAAAAAGTTTCCTGAAATGAAGGGCAGAAATGAAACTCAACAAAACTACCTTTAAACTGAATCAAAAGGACACCAAACAAAAGAAAGCTGCAGCCTTACAACAAGCTGCCAACTCCTTTCCCCCCTCTTACTCCAGTGAATGGGATTTTATCCCCTCAGCCTCATCTAACTGGAACGTACCACCTGACCAGGTAAGTATAGGGGGAGCTAAACCGAGCAAGCATCCAAATTCACACAGAATAATGAACAGAGCATTAATACAAGATGTCTAAGTTAGTGCTGACATCTCAATCTATCTAGGGCCACTCACACATACCAATGAGCCCACCAAACATTAGATAATGTAATTTACTGCAGAACTATCTCACCTATATCATCCTACAGCCCCCTCTCATCTAAGAGGACATCATGAGGCAAACCTGTTTGCACTTTCCTTGATTGAGCTGCTGAGCAGCTGATCTAACCCACCATCCCAGGCATGACAACAACATCCTATGAACACATAAATCAAACTAAACAAGCTGGTGTCATTTATATACACTACTTGACATGGTGTCAACTAAACTGAAACATTGGACTGAAATCAACAATTAAGCAGACACAAAACACTGTTAATGTTGGGGGAACAGGGCCCAGTGAAAAGGGAGAAAGGCAACCTTTTCACAGTTACATTGATAAAAGAAGTTAAAGGTGCTAAATGCAAGATTTGGTGCTTTTCTGTTGCCTCCGCACAGCTGTCAACATGGCGACGGTTGAGCAGGCAGCTCATAGCTAAAGGTGCTAACGGCAGCAAATAAATTAAATGAAAACTATGCCTCTCTGACATTTGGGAAATATGCACTAATTAGCACACACATGATGTTAGTGTGTACAACTGGTTGATGGGTGTGACTGTGTGCTGTGACTTACAGGTGAGAGAGACCCTGGCTGCGGAGACAGGACTCAGTGTACGTGTAGTCCAGGTCTGGTTCCAGAACCAGAGAGCAAAGGTCAGTAAAGCCGACACACTCTCACTCCCAACTCGTCAAATACTGACGCTCGGTCAGTGGCCCTACGCTTCAAACTAGACGCTCTTGGTACCCGTCTAGCGTCAATTTTGGACTTGTCAGGGACGGTGTGTCAGTTTCCGCTTACTACAGGCATAGGGAGCCTAAGTCCCGCCACTTCAGGTGGACCCCATGGGACCTTATTTTGGAAAAAAATATGAACAGTAGTAGTAGATGCATCGTAGCTTCAGAGCGAGAGACGTCACTTACGCGACTTTTGGGTGTGTAGTCTTTCTAACTATGTATTTTCACAGTCTGATACTTCAAGAGTTTAACAACAAACTGAGACTTTCTTGACTTGTAAAATTATCTTTTAAATTGACAAACATCACGTGTGATTCAAGCAGCAATTCAAACGGGATAAAAACCATATTTATCTCTCTCCGTTGACTACCGTTCATATTTTTTTCCGAAATAACGTCCCATGGGGTCCACCGGTAGGGGCGTGGCTTCGGCTCTCTATAGAATGCCTTTTCAAAATAAACTTCCAATGTAGGTTTACTTAGTTTTTAGGTTTAGGAAAAGATTGTGGTTTGGGTTAAAATAAGTGTTTCTTACCTAAAATAACTACGTTTGTTATATAAGTTACATATGTGGCGTTAGTTACGTTGCGTAAAACAAAACTTTGGTCAAGTCAGTGTTGACACAAACTCCTGGTTATCCTGGGTGAAAGTCTTGAATGGTTGGTAAGTACACCAAAAACAAGTTGGATGGAAGGTAACCTTTCCAAGCGTATGAGTTGTGAGCATTCACATCCATGGACTGCGGCGGCCAAGGCTTATATATGCACTTAAATCAATCTATTAACCTACTTTCTCTTCTGCATGTTTTTGGTAAATAACAATAAAATAATGTGTTTTTAATATGGATTCAGCTGTCTCTATCTGTCACATGACCCTCACCTCACACATTTTAGTGGTCCCTCGGGAGTCTCCCACGTCGCTTCTCTTGACCTGTGAAGCACCATGTTTGTTGTCAAGTCCACCAACTTGGCCTACCTAATATGTAACAAGACACGATCACAATACATATCCAGATCCAGAAAATGGGGGTCTTGCTGTCTTTTTTGCCAAAAGTGCTCAATTGTCTAAACCAGTACCACATCACTTAAGCTTCAGTGGATCAAGAATTTATAATCTACTATTTACTCGGCTTGGTGGCATTTGGAGGAATAAGCTTGTCAAAATCTGAATATCTAATAGGCCTGCAGTCAGTTATCAATCTATAATCATTACATTGCTTGTGTAGTCAAGTCACACAATGTTTGATAAAGACTGTCACCATTTCAACAGTGAGTGTATCTACTAACAAGTATTGTATCACAGGCCAATATATTTTATTCCTCTGTGCCGTAGAGCTCTTACTTTGCACGGCAGCTGGTTACATGCGAAATCACAAGATTGCTCAAGAAGTTCATATCATGATATTACACGAAAATCCATCTTGTCAGGCTTCAAGTAGAGCGTTTGTGTCCAAACCACAGTGGTTTGGACTAATCAATGTACTGCGAGGAGCTACGGGCAGCTACGGGTGTGGTTTAGGTGTGTAAGACGACACGGAGAGGCAACAGTTCGTTCAAAACAACAATGGCGGCTCATAAGAGATGTAGATGCTGCAATTGCATCAGTTATATCAGAACTTGAGATTATTTCCTTATTGAAAGAAGAGCAAAGAACGTCACTGAAGGCTTTTCTCGATGGAAAATATGTTTCCGCTCTTCTCACGACTGGCTTCGGCAAGAGTTTGATTGACAGATGGCTCGTCCAATCACCTGCCAAGTTCTTTTTTGAAAGCGCCTACCCCTTTTCTAAACAGTTTCCAATGACAGCTTTTCAAATTCTGTGTAACAAAACAAGATCTCACTAAGAGATCTACCCCGGTAAGAAGTGAACCACCGTCGTAGGACAGAAAGCCCTGAAGGGGTAACCCTGAAGTTACCTTGCTAACCCCAAATCCTGCTTGGTAGTACAGGCCTCTGAGGGAATTCTATATGACACCTCTTTATTTATTTGGTATATACTGTTCACATTAATAATTACTCACCCCAGACTTATAATTTGAGATTTTTAAATTTGGAGGAGGTTGACAAGTGAGCTTTTTCACATGTGTTTAGTCAGTGTCTCCTCAGTAAATTCCTGTCAGCCATACCAAGCTTTTTACTGTTTATCTATTTACAGATTAAGAAGTTAGCCCGCAGACAACAGCAACAGCAGGAGCAACACAACAGCCAAAGGCTAGGCCAAGGTGAGGAATTATCATCTGTGTGTTTGTGTGTATATACTGTACTGGTTAGCCGCTTCCTCTGACGCTATAAAAGGAAAAGCGCAATTAATGTCCATCTGCAAGACGTAATCTGTCCATTTGGTAATAACAGTGATTAATGAGAGCTGCGAAATTTATGAATTATTTGGAGAAACAGCTTGAAATATTCCATTTATTATGGGAGCAATAAACAGAGTAGAGTCACTCCGCAAACAATTCCTGTTTTGTAGGCTTTAGAATGAGTCCAATACTCGGAAGCCAGAGTGACATCTCTGCTGGTAAATATGAGCTTTTCCGACGGCGGCAGCTATAAAGAGTGGGCCACAGCCATGATTCTCGCTGTAGCACAGCTCCTCATAGCTAACGGCTTATTGCCACTGTGGTCTCACAGCGTATATGAGCAGACAGTTTAGATAAGTGTCTCAGTGCTTTGGCAAGCACTGCCTCTATCTGTTCAGGGACTTCCAGCATGTCAATATTGGCATAGAGGCAGGGTTTATTATAGTGGAAACTGCTGTTGTTAACCAAATGAGCAAAGCAAACCAGCAAATGGGGGCTGTTTGAAATTGATGTTAGGATGAGATGAAGCCTCCTGGATGACGGGTGAGATATCCTCGAGATCAAACAGCCAGTCGGTTTAGACAATGCATTTACAGTATGTGCTTTTATAAGAAAACCATTTGTTGTGCAGCATTCATAGAAGAAAAAAACATGGATGTAGTGTCTGTGTTCACAACCATAAAGGCAAGTAGGCCAACATATATCCATGAACAAATTAATACTAAAACTAGTAAGAAAATAAATACATGAAACAACTGTTAAAACAATAAACACACAGACAGAAAATCTAGGCAACAAAAGCCCATTTATAGCCTACTTGTCATTTGAAATGTATAATATCAGGATAAAATCCAGATGTAATTTCATAAATTTACACATGTTCAGCATTTACACGTAACCACATGTGGCTTGGGTGGATCTGATGCACCCGATTTGACTGTTATCAGGCCATTAAATAGGCGTTATCAGTCACTATAAGCACCATAGATGTGGGTCAGTAGGGGCCTACTACGCCTACTACGTAAAAATAACACTTTCCAACACGTTGTTAAATTGAATGAAACGTCACGTTTTGAACACAAACAAAAATGCTTCTTTAGGTTTAGGCAACAAAACTACAACTTCTTTAAATTTAGGCAAAAAAACTACAACTTCTTTATGTTTAGGCAATAAAACTAAAACTTCTTTAGGTTTAGGCAATAGAACTAAACTTCTTTAGGTTTAGGCAATAAAACTAAAACTTCTTTAGGTTTAGGCAATAGAACTAAACTTCTTTAGGTTTAGGCAACAAAACTACAACTTCTTTCGTCTTTTTCTCTTTGAAATTGGATTAAATTAAATTATTAAAATGTGTACATGTAGTATGTGACCAATACAGCTGAGAGTTGTAACCCTGTTCGCACTTGTTGCCACCGACTGTTACAGAAGTGATACCAGGTTGTATGGAGGGCCTGCTCAGCTCCTACTCAGGACATCTACCTCCAAACCAGCAGCAGCAGCTGGTGACCATGGAGCACAATGGCTACAACGCTGACCCCTTCCAGCAGGGCCTCACGCCACCACAGATGCCCGGTGACCACATGAACCCCTACGGTGAGCATCACATTACCTGCCCCCCATTGCATGCTGGGATAGGCTGCAGCCCTCCACCACAGTAGAAGAGTATAGCAGCGTTCTGTTAATCTCACTATAGTACGGAGCTGTGCAGAGATGTGAAACGTGTTGATTGAAGATACTATGAAGTTGCACTATGGGAAATGTAAGTTCCAGTGTTTTTGGACCTTGACTCATAAAAGTCAAGGTCCATAAAAGTTACTTACATTTTTTTTAATCTGTCTCTTCCAAGTCCCAAACTTTATGGAAGTGCAATTCTAATAATATCACTAATGTTTTGAAGTTTTATTAGGGCAATATTGGGAGCTATAATACATTTTGCAGGTATAACTAGGACCAGATAGAGATAACAACTAACCAACACATGTGTTGATGTATTGACACTTCCCCTGTGTTCTTACCCTCACCATGATGGCACCTATCAATGTCTCACTCCCCTTTTATTGGCAGTGATGGGAATGAACCAATAAAGCGTGACGGCTGATTAAAAATGGATGAACCATCAAGTTGTCATCATTTAGACCCAGCGAGCCCAATAAAACCAACCGAGTGACACCCAGAGCAGTACTATACACATCCTTGCAATTAAACATTTGGCCTGAGGGAGAACAGTGTGCCCGTACAACCACACACAAATACACACACGCACTCTGATATTTTAGCCGAAATGTTCCAAATGGTTTCCATTAACAAAGCTAATTTTGTGTTATTGTTTTAGTTTAGTTTTTGCAGGAAGTTCACACACACGCGCTACAATAATTACAAAAAAAATAACAAGAAATGTGAGTGTGTTTGTGAAGGGGATATTGGTTTATGCACCTGCATTGACGTGATAAAAATGTCACACGTGTAAAACAAATAACCTACAAAAAAAAAGAAAACATGGATCCATGGACAACAATACATGGGGAAACCAGTTCCAAAACAGCAATTAAATAGTTAAATCTTACCAAAATGTATTAGCAATGACAGGAAATAAATCCAGTGACAGCTCAAGCACAATCGTTACACTCCATGTCCTCATTATCAGTGCAATTAGGGCCAAGTTCACCATAATAAAAGCACCGCCCACTAGCTAGAGCACAGCCAATAGGAACGCTCTCTCTCTGACCTGTGATTGGTCAAAGTCTCCCATCACAGGCTAGATATTCTAAAGCCTAAAAACAGAGTCATGAGGAGGTACAGAAGTGTAGTTATCTCTCAGAACACTCGATTTACAATATGCTGAAAGGTTATTTTTGCCCAAGGATACCAAAAACGTGTTGCCTACTGAAGCTTTAAATATAGATATCTGCATTATAAAACCTACTAACAGTTTCATATCCAACACCACAGCAGTTATTTGACTTCCATGTGTCTTTTCTGCTCTTCCCAGGCACTGACTTCATCTTCCATGACATTGACAGTGACGCCTCTCTGACGAGTCTAAGTGACTGCTTCATGGCCACTCCAGATGTAGGCTCCTTTCAGGCTCGGGCGGGGAACCCCATTGACCGCCTGTACTCCATGCAGACCTCCTACTTTGCCTCTTGAGACAGCCCACCATCACTGTTCATCCCAGGTCATGAACGGTGATCACACAACAGTGAAGACACACAGGCTCCAGAATTGTCCTGCAAGACATGAATCAGTAAGCAGGGAATAAGTGACTGCAGGACAGAATCCACCAAATATACCTGACTGACCTCCACCAGCCAAAGGAAAGAGAAAACTTGAAACTGAAACTTCTCGTGACACCTGCTGTCTGCACGGCGGGGGGTTGAAGCAGTATAGGCCATACACTCGGCTTTTCAACTGGGTTCATTTTGTTGGAGAGATAGCTGTCAATATTTGTACAGATATCACAACGGAAGTGTTTATTAGTGGTATGGAAAGTTGGAAAATTGAGTCCAAATCAAACAGTGTCACAGAAACAAACAGTTTAATAGGTGCAGGGAACACTTCATTTTGCAGGTCTTCAAATTTCATGGTAATTAGTTGATAATTAGCAAGTAACCTATTAGAAATTTCTTTGGAATTACTGCCAAATTACCCCAATATTTACCTCAAAATTTATCGAAAATTACTTTATTAATAGCTATCAATAGCTGGTAATCACCTAATTACCATGACATTTGCGCACCTGTTAAAAGTGTTACCTAGGTGCATTAATAATGTTGTTGATAAAGTTGTTTTTAATGGGACAATTAAGCAAATATAACTTTGGTGATGTAATTTTAGCCAACTACCAAGCTTTCCTGGTGTTGGTCTGTGAGCCAACTGATTGATATCTGTTGCTGAATGTAAATAACGTTCTAAATGTAATTACTGTTCTTCAGAAACAGCCAGTTTTGCATGTTAGGACAGACAGCGATTTATTTATTCCTCAGCAACGTGCTGGTATACAGTAAATCAAACAAATCTATTTAAAAAGACAATATGATCCCATTGTAAAGTACAAAAAAACAAACTAATTCATTGGTTATTTGATTCTGCTATTTATCATGGTATTTGTGTTGTTTAATGAGTGTGTAAATTTCTATTGCTTTGTTATTTATTTTTCCATTGAGATCATCTGGACATTATCAAGAGGGCATTTTTAATTTGCTATCTTACCAAAAGTGTCAGAACTTCAAATAAAAAATGCATTCTCTTGAATTCTTGTCTTTTGTCGAATAACATGCACAACAATGGCAGGAAAATTCAACTGAAAGATATCTGTACGTACAAGAAATTTGAATAAAAAATACTCTATGCTACAATATATCCACATAAAACAGTTCATATGATATCTTAGTTACTATCCAGTTATTTTTCATTCTCCTACGAATGTTCGGCAACACGAGCAATCAGTGCGGCTGTGCAGGCCCTACCGTGCATAACCTCCAGGTACGTTTGTTATGTAAAATAGTAAGTTACGTAGGGTGTTAGTTAAGTATGTAAGTTACGTAACAAAACTAAAATAACTCAACGTTGACTTAGTTTCACCCGGGACACAAACAGCGGTCTCCTGGGTGAAAGTCCTGTGTTTGTTTGACCCCTCCATCCACTCTGACATCCTACATGGACATCGTCGCTCTTTATACTACATCACCTGACTTCCTTTGAGGCAGCCGCACGTCCTGGCTCACAATTGCTTGAGTTATAGACAAATTACAGTTCATTATCTTTTGTATAAGTACAAACAGTGAATGAGAACAGCCTGCATGCTAGCATGGTCACAGTTACAATGCTAACATGCTGATGTTTACCATGTCCAATAGCTTAGTTTAGCATGTTAGCATGCTAACATTACCTAATTAGCAGTAAACACAACACTGAGGCTGATGGGAATGCCGTTAGCTTTGCAGGTATTTGGTTATAAACCAAAGAATCGGAGGAATACAAATTTGGACCTGATGATTTGGGGTAAATTAAAAGCCAGAGGATCACCAAAGTTATAACTATTTATCCTGAGGGAAACATGATTGCCTGAACCAAATTTTGTGCCAATCCATCTAATAAATGTTGACTGGTGGTGCTAGTTGGAAAGTCAGAGGATCAACAAAGTCCTTAAGATAAATCCTCTCGGGACTATAAATATCAGTATTAAATTTCATGGCAATCCATCCAATAATTGTCGAAACGTTTTACTCGTAACCAAAAACCTCGTGGCTCATGTCTGGGGACCACGACGGTCAGAAAAAAACTATTCATGCAATCAATCCACTATTTGGTCAAAGTGGTGGAGTGACTGACTGAATGACAGTAATTATAATGCATTATAAAATGATTGTAATGTATTACAAATATGGGAATTATAATACACTATGATCCTTGCAAAAACAAGTCAGCAAGGGCCCACCAATTATGAAGTATTATGATACTTCAGCTTATAAGTCATTGTAAAATGCTTTATATGATTAATGTTATAAATATGTATAATTATACAGTGCTATAAGCAGATTATAACACATTATACGTATGTTTATAATGCATTATAGACATGGGTATCATAAAGTGTGTTACCGATAATTTTGATTTGCCTTTAAATAATAATGGAACATTTTAAATTGAGTGGCTTCAGTGTGAACAGTCTGCTTGTAATAGCATACTTAATTGTTAATTTAGTCCGCAGTATGAAGTCCATACTGATTACTGAGTAGCTTCACCACCCAGATGTTGTAATAGCTGCTTGGGGGCAGACCAACAACAGAATCCTAGAGTAAAAAAATCCTGATATCTTAAATGTAATTTGAGGGAAGCTTCCCACAAGCTGGGATGTAATGAAATAATAAGCAGAAAAAGTAGAGGAAAGGGTATGGGAGAATGGCAAAGATAAATGATAAGGAGAGTCAAGAGAGCGAGAGAGTCAAAGAGTGAGAAAAGAAGAGAAGAGGAATTCACAGGAATCAGTAGGTGAGTTTTGCCTGAGGTGTGTAACATTGTGAGGTGTTAGGCAACACCTGGCCAGCTCCTCCATCATCCTGACAGCAGATCAGCTCGACATTTGTGCTGCACCTCGTTTTCTCACAAACCTACAACGAGATCTATCTTGATAAGCAGCTGCTTCTCTCAGAACTGGTTGCTCTTTTCTTAGTCTTCTCTCTCTCGTCTACTGCCCTTGAGTACCTTGAAGGAGAAGTGTTATCCATTACTCATCAGTCCCTTCTCCTTTCTCTTGATCTCCTTTTTCTCCCCTAAGGCAACAAATAGATTGTTATACTGACCCTAACTAAACCTACGTAGGCTATAACACTATAGTAATCTAAATCAGTCATATGGTTCCAGGAGAGGCTGTCTGGAACCACAACTGAAAGTAAACAAACATACAAAAAGTGTTTATTACACATACAAATCCTTAAAGGAAAGTTCCAAATGTATATTAATCCTAGTGTATTTCCCACAAATGTGTGTTACAGCTGTATGTGTTTTCTGTGCTGTTGTCCTTTTTCCCTCTCCAGTAGCTCTGCCCAGGTGTGCTGCATTGCTCAAAGAGGTTGGGAAGGAAGTGCTTGAAAGCTCCTGTGCCAGCAGCAGAAGGGAGAGGCCTGTGGTGTGGGGACTGCTGGTCTTGCTTATGATTCCATATTGTCTCGTTCATATTTCTTTGTTAATAAATCCTTTGCATTTGAGTGTTTTAAATGTGTCTTCTGTGGTTGATTTGGGTGAGTGTTGGAGTGTTGTTTGCCCCAATAGCCTTGCCAAAGGGTGGAGCGTAACAAATGGGGGCTCGTCCGGGATCGAACATAGAGTGTGTAGAGTTTGTCTTTTTTTGTTAGATCATTTGTGGTTATTGTTGCTTGTTTAGTTGTGCTTTTGAGTGGGTAACTGTTTGACCAGCTTGGGATTTTGGTTTAGAGCACCCTTACTAGTTAGTCATCAGGCAGGTTTGAAGAGCCTGCCACTTTGTTATTTTGCCTTTCTTATTTTTGGTGGTAATCCTGAGTGGGGGGTATGTTTCAGTGTATTGCAGTTGGCTACACCTTTGGTCTTGATTTGAGAGTTTTAAAAGTGCCTTCTGTGCTTGATTTGGGTCAGCGTCAGAGACATCTCTCACAGGCTTCTAAAGGGACATTTTGAAGCTTGCATTTGGTTTGCTGCTCGTTGCCATCATTGTCAGTTTCTTGAGTCAGAAAATCTGTGTCAAAGTTGAGCCCGAGGAGAGAGCAGAATATGATAGACTGAAACATCTGTGTTTCTGGGTGTTTCTCATCAAAACACACTGGATGTATCCTTGCAGGTTGGAGCATATTGGACAATCATTCCCTCATGTCATATGTAAAAGTAAAGTTTCACAAATTATAAATACCCAAAGCCCAGAGCAGTGGCTGCAGCATGAATTAGTTGCTGAAATTTTAACTAAAAATGTGGATAAACTAGCACAAGTGAGATTGACACGTTGTTTTAGAGAATGCAGTCAGGCTCTTTTTGAAGTCTACCATTTTGTGTACAGTTCAAAACAAAGAGTAAAAGGAGTCTAACAAGAAATGTCAATAGTGGCAGCCCTGGTTTTAAAGAGGGGATTGAAAATCATCAAACATGGAGAAAGTGCACAACTACCTGCCCTCTGGCAGTCAGTCATCTGTCTCAGACACAGACTCAATTCGTGTTTTTCTCCGAGGTGAAGAAAAGTATGGTAGTAATGTGACTGAGGGCAACAGGTGACAGAGTTGAGCAGAAAGTGAGTTTGTTTCAAGATCTATGGAGACCAAGGTGTCAGCCACTGACTCAGGGTCAGCCAATAGCATTGCTGCTTTAGACAGCCCAGCTGTCCTCAGGGTAGAGAGCCGTATCGTACCTAAGTGGCGGCTCGGCCAGATTGACTGCTCTATTCTTTCACACCTGTGATGTCAGATTACTGCTGTGATAAGATGCAGAGAAATGGCACATTGTCAGAAGCTGACTCACAGCTCAGTGCATCGGGCCCAGAGCGGAGCCCCGGGGGCCACGAGCGTCAGACGCTCACCATTTATCTCATATTTACATGAGAGCGCCAAGAATGTGGCATGTGTGAGGATTAGCATTCCTGTAAGTGAGATCAAATCTACCGACGTGTGAAGAGGCAAAGCCGCCTACACTCATGTTTAACAATCAAATCTCACCTGCTCTTCACTGCAACTCACAGCCCTGAATGTCTGTTTAAAAACTCTTCAACATTCACTTGATCTATTTCTGAGTTTCACATCCAACTACGATAAACTTTCAATGTGCTCTAGCAACTGAAAATGATATTTCGACACGTTGACACTTAGGATAGAATGAAGTACCGTACATTGAAAGAAACTATCAATCAAAAAAGTCTAAAATGTTACATCAAGGTAATGAAGGTTTGCTTTAAAATGATCCAGGGGGTTTTAGTCAACCATAGAACCATTTATATAATTTCTATTATAATTAAAGCTGCAGGCAGCGATGAACGAACGCACCTTCCCACACATCGGCGGTACTGGCGGGACGCCAGTGGACTTGACTCTGCTGAGTGCAATGACACCTCCCACAGAGTCAACGACAAACGGTTCATGAGTTATGAAAGGGGGCGGGGCTAATGTGTAGGTGGCAGGGAACACCGTCACTAGAAAAAAGAGAATGGCACATTGAATTAAAAATAGCTGACTTCCTGTTGGGTTTTGGGTATACCTCCAAGAGGCTTTTTTGTGCGTCTCCGCATGTTATATCTGCCTACCAAATTTCATACATGTAGGTAAAACCTGAATGAGGAGCTCAATTTTTCCAACACCCAAGCCTGAGACCGTTAAAATAATAATTTTTACACAGCATCTGATGGGTGTGCAAAGTTCAACAACTTTTCAAGCACCTTAAGGCCCTCGAAAATGCGATTCATTTTCATAAATAACACAACAATTTCGCTGTCGGTGCTCGGGCCCTAATGAAATGAAATGGCCATTATGAAAGGCAAACTCTATGTAGAAAGAAAGGGCTGGCAGTAGCAGCGCTGTAGCAGCAACTCTGTTGTGCTTAAACTCTTTTTTATGTTATACAGGGTTGTTATAGAAATCTTAAAACATTTTGAGAAATGTCTAAAATACATGGTATTACTTCTTCTTATTAGGTAGCTGATGAAAGCCCAGTGAAGAGTGCTGTGGGCATGTTTTGTCACCTTGGCCTCTGAATCACCTGAGAAATGCTTGCCGGTAACATCGAGGCCAAACGTTGTTGGGCGGCAGGTTTCATCGTGCAGAAAGCCACTGACATCTGTCTCACACTGTATCTTCCACCTGACTGAACTCAAACCATGAGCGGTCTTTGTGTGCTGCCGTGTATACGCATCACTTTTTTATGATCAATTGTTTGGCAAAGAGGCGGCTGTTTGTCTTTCACCCAGCAGCTTGACGGGGCGGAACAAATTGAGTTATTCCACTCATGCTCACTCACAGCTCATACAGAGGAGGAAGGGATTTGTTGCATGTTGGGTAAATATTGTTGCCGTCTGTCAGTCATGAAACCAAGTTGAAGAGGTGGATGAACTACATGTACTATTCAGTGACCTAGATACAGGATGTGCATCTGCCAGGTATAAGGTGTAAACTCCAAAACGGAAATCACACTGCAGAGATTACTGGATTCAAATCTGAGGTGTGAGGGTTTGCAGAACCTGTGTGGGCTGTGTAACCGCTAACGTTAGCCACACCATGGCTAGCTTGTATTGATTGTGGCCACTCGTCTTCCATAGTTTTATGATAGTTCACTTTACCTCTCCTGGGAAGTTTGACTCTCCCGCTCTTGACTTTCAGCTTTCTCTTGGCCTTTACAAAGATGCGAGGAGAGGAGGCGAGGAAAGCAAGCGAGGATGTACAAACTGGGAATTGAGAAAGGCCTAGTTTCTCTATAGGTTCCATGGTGGAGAGGAGGTCGTGTTGCTCTGACTCTATCTATTTGGCGTGGAGAGGGGGTTGTGTTGCTCTGACTCTATCTATTTGGCGTGGAGAGGAGGTTGTGTTGCTCTGGCTCTATCTATTTGGCGTGGAGAGGAGGTTGTGTTGCTCTGGCTCTATCTATTTGGCGTGGAGAGGAGGTCGT
>CAKAOH010019620.1:0-27138 GCA_916701665.1 Sebastiscus tertius
TTTTTTTTTTTTTTTTTAACAGAAATATTCAGGCCAATTTTTCTCAGCTTAAAGACAATGTGTGACTCAAGTATTAGTCAGTTCTCCCCCCTCTGTAGCTATGTAAAATATAGACAGTACATATATAGACAAATGTCCCATAACATGTTGTGTATGGAAATTAAATATATTATATATTATATATAATATATTCATTTTAAAATATGCTACATGTTTAATTGTGGTTCTATAGATTCTGTATTACAATCAGACATTTGATGTAAAACTTGTTTTTCTAAGCTCTGTGGTGGTGTTACCACCTTGTAGATGTCTAGGGATAAAGGAGGCAACAAGACTGCCGATGTAAACGGTGCACAAAAGTACAGAACTGTGAGCTTCTGCTGCTCCAAAATATAAAAACACAAAGAAGTAAAGAGGCGTGGAACAAAGGAAGGGCTACTGGTGGTGCCAAACCATAAAAGAAACAAAATCAAACACTCTTCCTAACCCAGCTATAAACCTCCTACTTACCTACAGCCAATAACGGCCGAAAAGAAACAAAAACAAAAACCTACCTGACTGCGCTATATCTTACCTGTATGAAACTCAAAATACATTTAGGCAGCCACCCATAAACCTATTGTAGATACAGACAATAACGACACTACATATACTACAAACTAGTATAAGGAATGTACCGCTAACTAAATTTTCCTACTGCCCAGATCCCAGAACCACTGAACGAGTGCCTCATTCCTCCTCAGGAAGAATCAAAGGGAATTGTCCACATCACCTGAAGTTCATTTCTGTTTGTATATGTCTTGATGGATTAGGGATTTTTCACAAATTCATTTATTTATCTTTTTTTCTAGATTTTTATAATATTTCCAACCGAAAAGAAGAAACCCAGCCCAGTCTTGCCAACTCTTTTCCAATGAAAGTAGCTAGCAGCGCTCTAGCAAGACAGTCGCCAGGTCGGCAACACTGACAACCCGTCACTTCAGGCCTCCTTCCAAAGCCACTCCCCCAAAATTAACATTATGAACGTAAACAACGAACATGTCTAGTGTTAGTAGTCACAGCTGTTAAGCTAGCAGCTGAGACCGCTGTTCATGTACCAACTCTACGTTGACTTATTTGTCACGTAACTTTCGCACTTAAGTGACACCACTTCCGAAGTTATTTTAGCCTAAATGTTCAATTATTTGTTTAACCCAAACCAAAATTGTTTCCTTACCAAGTAGTTCTGTTGCCTAAACACTGCAGGGGTTTGTGCAGGTGCATTGATTGCTCATGTTACAGGACATTCACAGGAAAACGCACAAAAAATAACAAAATAACTTTTCTAAGATATCATTCAAACTGTTGTATGAGGATACGTTGCTACGGAGCATACACACTTACCCCTCGCAACCCCTGAAATCAGAGGTATAAATGAAGTTTTAAGATATCTGCTGGTCCACCCTAAAGACAGCCCCCCACCCCCCCACCCCTGAGAGGAAGACTGGAGTGGTGTATGACATCATCATGACATCACATGTGACAGTTGTGGGAAGCATTACATCAGTAAAACAGCAAAGACCTTAGACAAGAGACTGAATGAAGAGTGGAAACAGATTACATCTGTTCTCACAGAATCCACTGTGAAGAGGTCAAAGGTCATCGAGCAGGAGTCAGTGGACGACTGGAAAAACATGTCCAATGAATCAGTGGAATGCAGCATAACCTCACATAACAGCAAATCAGGGTGTTAACTTCCATAACTGACATAGTATACTGAAGCTATTGACCTGATGCTCACACAGGAAACATCATTGTTTATTCCTTCCTCTGCTCGGGTTGCTTGCACACTCTCATCACTGTATATGTACACAGAGCACTCAATACTCATCAGTACACACAGTGACAACTTAGGGGCCAGATTAGTGCATGTGCAATATCCACCCTCCACCAAAGTGAATTAATTGTCTAATGGCTTTAAATTGATTAGGCATGTCTCAGGTTTGAGTTGCAAATCTCCCTCTAATCCAGGTATTTCCCTCTCAGGATAAGCATGGGATTGCTTTAATTAGCAACATGGCCATGTGTGATGGGTACAGTAACATGGCAGCGAACACCTGGAGCTGAAGTTACAATGTGCTTAGGTGATAAGGGCTGTCTTACAGTGGTGCATTTAGCCACTTGCTCAAACACACTCAGATAATGCCACAGAAGAAAATGCTAAACTGGCAAAAAATAACAAAAATAAATTTGCCCAGGAGTTGCTATAAGCAGTGAACAATTCTTGAAATGAGAGTGTAACAGCTTTGCTGTGTTGGCTTTGGGGTGTCCTGGTTCTAATATATATTTGTTGTGTCTAAAAGTAAGAAATGCAGCTTCTAAATGTAGATTCCAAAACACAAACATTTATAAAGTTATGGAATTATGTCTGTACATGTTTAATGCTTTGTTTATCTCCCACTAGAAGGAGTTACTGAAACTAAATTTGGGCACTGCTCAGTAGGTGATGCTAAATGTAACTTCCAAGTACTTTCTGGGGTTGTTGCTGGCTATGCAACGTTTTGTATGATATCATATGAAAAGGTATTCATCATTTTTCGTGCGTTTCCTTGTCCATTGACTCGTGTGAATTTCTGCTTGTTACATGCATAGTCCCACAGTCTTTTCAAAATAAATGTCTGTTTTCACAGGAAACATTTTGGTTAGGTTTAGGCAACATAACTACTTGGTTAGGTTTAAGAAATATTGTGGTTTGGTTTGAAATAACTATGGAAGTGGCGTTACTTAAGTACAGAAGTTACGTGACAAATAAGCCCCGGGCCACACTTCCCATGTGAGCAGTGCGTGACGGCTGCCTCGCTGAACAGCTGCGTATCTCACGCGTGTGGCTTCCACACTGGCAGCGTCTCTGTTGCAGCGCTGCTGCTGCTAGCCCTTTCTGTCAACATAGAGTTTTCCTTTCATTTAATTTAATTATAAATGCAATTTATATTTATGTTAGACAGAAAAAGGTTAAGAGACGTGTGCTTGTTTGTAATATTCCACAATCAAAACTCTGTACTTTATTCATTCATGGAGCACTGCAAGTCACTGCATTTTCTACAACACTGTCCTGTCAAAGTCTTCTGTCATTTTCAAAGCCTGAAAACAGAGCCATGAGGAGTTGCAGAAGTCTAGTTATCTCTCAGAACAGAAGTCTAGTTATCTCTCAGAACACTTGAATTACAATATTATTACTATATAATTACAATAGCTACAAACAGTGTATGAGAACAGCCTGGGCAGTGTTGTTGACTGTGAATGGTCAGCCCGTTCTCATTCCCAGGGCGTCAAATACCTAGGCTTTGTCATGGCCATCAGCAGTCGATACCGCTGTAAACCCATCTGCAACAGTATACACTCCATGAAAGTGTGTCGGGAGTGTGGTGACGTAGTTTAAAGCGCGAAGGAGACACACCAGGTGAACAGGAGGGGAGGTGGATGGGTCCAACAAACACAAGACTTTCATCCAGAAGACTGCTGTTCGTGTCCTGTGTGTTAAGTTTCACTTTCACGTTAAATTCAGCTGTTCGTGCGTGTCCCGTGTTCACGAACAGCTCAATTTTATCTCATTTCAACTCGTCACATTCCACCGCTTTGTCACGCCCCTTGGCGTCACTTTATTTTCTGCATCAAAACCACTATAGTCACCCTTGGCATCACTTTAGGATGAAGCACCAAAACCACTATAATTAGGTTTAAAGAACTACGTGGTTGGGCTTAAAACTACTTGTCATTTTGTGTGCAATAACAATGCTGTAGTTGCCTTTGGTGTGTCATTTGTATGCCATGTAGTCTGTACCGACGGCAATGTGAATGCATGTGCGTGAATATGCTACGCTCAGAGCTAGTGACGTAGAATAAAAAGTGAGAACAACTGCTTGGGTGGGAGGGGAGGTAAATAGGTCCAACAAACACAGGACTTTCAACCAGGAGACTGGTGTTCCATCCCAAAGTGTTAACGAACAACAACCGGCCCTGTGGTGTCAACAAAGCACAGAGGAGCTCGGATTACAACACACACACACAAAGGGAGTGTGACTTCATTCTCTGCTCAGGTAGACATTTTTCCTCTATATCTTTACATAGCAAATAGTTGTTTGCTGCTATATTAATGCTCTGGATATTGTATGGATAGAGAACCTTTAAAGAGCTATTTCAGACAAAATGCATTTCCAATCAACATTGGAAAAACATATTCATGAAAGGAAATACACCAACCAAGTAAATTCTAAACAGATTTTGCACTTAAGTGTGTATTCCATGTAATATCACGGTGGGAAATTGCCAGCGCAATCATACACAAACAACTCATTGAGAAAACCCTTGCCCTGAGCAAAAAACACAGCAGTTGGTCTCCAATATGTGAATGACAAATGAATATCACTCAGTGGGTCAGATGGTGTAGACACACTCCATGCTCTGTGCTAATCAGGCCAACCTACAGACCTCACATACCATCAGGACATCCTCCAGGGGGAAATTAGTACTTTCCACTTTGCTAAACGAGTATACTTTCCTCCCTGGGTGAGCACATTGTTTGTTACATGGGCAATTTCTTTATGTAAATTGTACTACAATGGGTTACATACCAATTATAAGTAAAACATTCAGTTTTTATACTGATTCTGAATAGCGAATTAGAGGTACATTTATGCACATTTTCTCAGGGGCAAGCTACACTAAAGCCAGAACTAAGTTCAATATGTACCATGAATTATTCATCAGTTAAAGGTAAAACTGAATGTTTTTTTTTTCTGTATTTTCTGAGTGCAAGTTAGTTACCTGGGAAACTGTCAAAGAACCAGTGTCAGTGTCATTATGTCAGCTGTACTTTACTAAATTTACCACAAGTGTACTTGGAAGGTCACTTAGGCTAAGGAGCTAAAGTAGCTGCTGTGTGTATATGTAGATAGTATTTCTGAATGAATACAAAAGCAGCAAGTCTTATTATTAATATCTCACCCACGTACTCCTTGTCTTTTTCACTGTATGAGTATAAGGTTAACATTAGCAGCCCAAACACAGAGTGGAAAGGACATCTGGAGTAGCACATGGTAACGACAAAACATGTTGTAAAGGTTGGTCATTTTTTTGTTGCGTGTCAATTCATTCAGGATTTATTAGCTATGATATGTGAGTTCAAAAGAACATCACAACTAAGAGGTATAAAAAGGACAATGTTGTAAAATGTGGTATTTTTTTTTGATATTTAAATGTGAAAGTCTGAAAAGTTATAAAACTAGTTACACACAGGCAACTTGCAGACGAAGGTACCGTACACGTGCTCTAGTTGGGCCTCCTGTCAATTGGCATTGTAATCTGACCTTTGTGCTGTGGTTGTGTACTTTATCACTCAGTTAGTTAGTGCTCCTTACATGCAGCGTTTATTTAAATTGGTCTCCCCCATCCTCTTTATTTCTGCTGTGGTTCAACTCTTCCAGTAAAAATTAGCATTACAGTATGTTCCGACGGAAATATTCCAGCAGCTAAACTGCTGTATAATTATACGACAGTAGCACACTCTTAACAGGGCTTTCGATCTGAACTACTGACCCAACGCAGGGGGTTGAGGATTGTGACTGACATGACCCCGGGTAAAGGTCGACTTTGAAGTCAAGATCAGGGTTAAGAGCTGCATGACGCTCTGACCATAACTCTGGGGTCAAAGTTCAGCGATTAGTCAATTAGAATGTATGAAGACATCACATCTTTTTATTTTGGATACTTGCTTACCCACCATTTAGGCTGATATGGAGTTTTGATATCACAGTCCATTGTATACAACAGGTAAGTAGTCCGGACAAAGTGTTGAGCGGGTGCTGCACATTCTTGGGTGGAGATTTGGCTTTTGATGATCTCATCTGGCCGCCGTAGAGGTCATGCTGTGTTGCATTACACAGAGATGTGTTTCTGTTACTTAAGCCTAAACTCACTAATATAAATGGGGTGGACAAAATAATAGAAGCACCTGTCAGTATAACACAAAACAATTCAATAGCACCACAAACTACAGCGTCTAAAATGACCAGAGGTTTTAATCAACAAGTAGTTTCAACACAAATCAGAACATTCTAACCTCCATGGAGGTAGGCTGTATTGCAGGCTTGTTGTACAGTATATCGGGATGGAGCTTTTAGTGGCTGGCATTACGAGCTTTGTTTGGTTGTCATTTCTCACCCTCTAATTTCACTTAACTTCATAAAGCTAAAGGAACAGAACCAGAAAATGTGCACTCTCCAGGCCTAACTAACCCTAACCCACAAATGAACCATTACTTTAACTTAATGGTGCAACTCCAGATTGTAGATTTTCGTCTTGCTTTGATGACTGAGAACCCAGGTTCTAAACCTTGGTCTTCTTCACTGCTCACATTGCATTGGGTTGACTTCTATATTTTACTGTTGTGTAGGAGAATACTCCTTATCAGCTGTAAACTTGTTTAATGTACCTCCATTAAGTTAAGCTTTATTTTATAAGCTTAATGCAGCATTTTTGGAAGCAATGTGTTATTGCTTTTAGGGTAGTTTATGAGACCAATTTATTCCCAGCAGTGTGGAGAAGGCAGCATTTAATTGTTTTAAATTATTTTTAATTGAAACAGTTAGCTGAAAAATCAAATATGACAAATTTAAATAAGAGTAAGAACCTTATCTTTGTTGTCTGGTCAGAGTTAGTCTCAGGGCCTCAGTATTTCTAAAATCCGGGCAACAACCGAGGTCACAATAAAATACTTTCCAAACTGTGCAAAACATTCATATCAGTATTCATGTTCCTTCCAAAGACACGGGACCATATCATATTTCACTTAAATTCTTTTATTACCTGGACAGTCCGGTGTTTGCAGACAGACTGAAAATTAAATTCTATTTATGCAGGAACTTTTGTCTGCATCAGAATTTCCTTTTTTTTGTTATTTCATTTTCATTTTGGTTTCTATCTGCTCTTTTTTTTATAATTTCCCTGGACCTTCTATTGATTATGTTTGTTTGTCTATGTGACACTCTTCTTTGCCTGTTCAGTGATGGTGGCCAGAGCTCATCATGTTTACGTTTCTTCTTCTGTGTATTGAACAAAAAACAAAAGTCTGTGCGGCAAATTTTCTTGAAAAGAACTATTAGGGTGTGGATGTTCAGAGCTGGAAAAGAAGAAGAAGGTTTCTCAGTCTGGCTATAGGTTGAATCTCTCTTGAATTATACCTCTAAGAGAAAAAAACAGACATTATTTGTGAGAAAATGCCCCTGAACATGACTTAAA
Organism: Sebastiscus tertius; assembly: GCA_916701665.1. NCBI lineage: Eukaryota > Metazoa > Chordata > Actinopteri > Perciformes > Sebastidae > Sebastiscus > Sebastiscus tertius. The sequence goes on from CAKAOH010019620.1 coordinate 7,276, forward strand.
TAGTGAAGGAATTGGTCTTAAGAGTTAAACATCGCCTTCTGTTAAGAGGAGGAAGGAGGAAGTGTAAAAGAATAGTGAGGTGGCAAAACAAACAGCTCGTCAGCAGAGGCCTGCTTATCAGGCTGCTACATGACGGTGTATCACCCACTCGCTGAGTATTGAGCCAGGGAAATGTGGCTCAGCGATCAACCAACCTGCTCCATTGATTAACAGCGTTTTCTCATTCCTTGCCAAGAGATTGGCTTCCCCCAACATGTGTTGTTTGTTTGAGGAGAAACAAGGACCGGTGCCATGTGTTTGTGTGCTTACGTTACGTTCGCTCCGAGGAGAGGGTACACTTCCAGCTGAGCCACTCTGCATTTAAAACTAGCAGCCAAATGCTCCTCATATGGAGAGGCGCTCTAAAAAAAACCCTTCTCAGTTTGAACGCAAGTATCTCAGTGTTCGCCTGCTGGGCATGATCTTCCTATTGGCTCAATATTTTGGCCCCTGTTGTACCCTAAAGTACCATTTTGTACCCCCACCCCCCTCCCTCGAAGCATTTATCCCCCTTCACCCCCTTCTCAACACACACACATGCACATACAGTACACTTATTTGGGATCCCAGTGGGTGTGTGGGCTATTCAAACGTCCTGACTCAGAGATTTAAAATGTCATTTAAAACCCATTCAATGCTGTTAAGGCTTGCTTTATTTTTCCAGCGTTAGACTACAAGGTCAGTTTGCACCAACAGCTGATGAGCGATCAATAGGAATTTGAATTTAAAGAGCCTTGGCCCCGGGGGCGGCCAGTCGCCGGTGCATGGTGTTACCACAGGGGGGGCTAAGCCCAGGGGCTCAACAGAGACCTATATCCTTCCACAGACCCTCCACCCCCACCTTCCACCCCACATCCCCAAGCTTGGTTAACTCTCAAGACCATGATTAATTCATGGTGGATTACAGTCTGGAGGCAGGGGGAGAAAACTAGGATTGCATATGGTCCTAACTGCACATGCACGGTTTGGTGAGATAAAGGTTCCCTCAGATTCATGCCACAATCCCACCGCCCGACTCGTTTCCCTACAAGTGTGAATAATTTTTTTATCCTTCCCGCGAAAAAGATCACGCCTCAGTGTTTGGGCTTCTTGATTATTATTACGGCTATGTTCACCGAAATAAGTTAGGAAAAGTCCCCTCCCAGCCGTCAGACCGCACCGCGAGAACAGTAAGCTGCAGGGAATAATAATGTAGGAGCAGGCTAATAAAAGCATAACAAGCAGGAGAGCTGCGGTCACAGCAATTCCATCATTGTCCTTCACAGTTGCACAGCTAACTGCTTATGATTAGTCGACGACCTCGAGTAACTGAACAGAAGAATGTGAGGCCGGAGCCAAAGTGGTTGGGGGTGGAAAGAAGTTGCATTGGCATAAATTGTGAATGCGCTCCCCCTTGTGTCGGCTACAGCAAGCCAGTCCACTAAATGCCTCCACTGCTGGGAGAAAAAAGTGAAATCAGCAGAAAAGTTTGTGTTGTTGTTCAAACCCCTGGTTCTATTTGTCTATGAATTGTTCTTCAAGCCATTGGGATCTGGTGCAACGCTGCGGCACACAGGGAAAAGAGAAACCCCTTTGTTGACAGTTTAAGATTAGCATCACACAAGTCATACTTCAAAAAGCGTGACTCCGTGTAGCGTGTTTCTACAACTCTGCTTCTACGTTCTCATTCGGACTCCTTTTTTTTTTTTCTCCTCTCCTTTGTGTCTTTTCATCACTTTCCACAAACTGCCGTTTCAATTTCACTCCATGTTTTTGAATAACATTAATCAGAATTGTTTACCTGTCACCGTGTCTGCAAAGGCCAATTATTTCACACTCCAAGTGAATGGAAAAATTAGACGAGTAGACAAAAAGCGTTCATTATGAAATGAGTGACACTGGCCTGATAAGCACCTCACAGAGAGCCCTGTGATGTACGGCTGCACTGACACCGTGTGATACATAATACACGGAAATGTAAGGGGGTATACTGTAAGATAGCTGCTCCACAGAAAATATGTTAAAAAATTCATAAGTATATTTTCTAGTTTTATTAGAAACACATTTTTGTCAACATGTTGTATTTATACAGTGAATGGTCTAATATGCACTGGAGGTCACATAAGCTTAGGTTTATTGGAACAATAAAAGACATACCATGAGGGCTTGATATTCAAAGAGATGTAGCAGCTACTAGCTGCATATTTGACCATCAATTTTTAATAGTTTGGAATTTTCTCCTTCGAAGACACAAAAATAAAACCTGTCTAAGTATGTTATATTAACAATTTTATGAATGTATCTTCAGCAGACTAAAAAATTAGGAAGTCAATTACTCCTTTTAACACTTACATTTTGTCTCAACACATTCTGCAGATGATGGTGCAAAGCACTTTAACAGTATTTGTGCTATTTTTTTTTATTTGGCAAATGTCTACTTTACTTATGTTTTTGTATTTTTTTTTTTAAACCTTTTTTGTAAACAACATCTTGTACAAACTAGCACAGTGAACCACAACCCCAGCAAATGTGTTTTTTTTTTTATCTCCATACAATATAAATGAAATCAATACAAAAGTTTGGTTGGTTGCTTGGAACATTTTTATATGGATCGAGAGGTTCTAAAACATGGTTTTCGAGACTTCTGGACTCCTGAATTAAATAGATTACGTAAACAGTTGACTGTTCTAAGTCCCATTTAGAACCCCAGTAGAAGATTTTTAGAAGGTAGACTTCATTTCAACATTTCAAGTTCACTTCCATTTTAAATAAAGGGTTTGCAATCCGTAGAGGGTTTTTACTGTTTGCCTTTTCAAGGCGGCTTTCTTCAGATTTGGTGGAAATTCTGAAACCACGAAAAGAAAAAAAAAAAAAGAAAGAAAAGAAAGAAACAAATAGCCCAGACGGAGGAAAAATTGTCATTTCCTCTGGCCTTCAGAAACATAGTGTCAAAAAGGTTAAGTGTCAATATGGCAGAGCCTTGAGAGGCAAAGAGGTCTGAGGAGCTTCTGAATAAATACAAGGGACAAGTCTGGTGCCTCGAACATAGTCTGGACGCCGCTCAGCCTTCCTACAGTGCCAGGTCAGCACACGATCAACCCTCTGCCCCTTTATTCTCTCTCTGTAAAGCTATTGAAGTCTTTGACAGTAGCTAATGATGTTTTTGTGTTCGGGACATACTATAGGAGATTTGGAAAGGGCTGTTTTTTACCCCACCGGTGAGTGTTAGGGGGTTTGGTCGCTATGCCGGGCCGCTGCGCTGACAGGAGTCAGGAGGGGGTGACAGGGGGCTCAAAGAAAGAGGGGGTTGAATGGGGGGCAGTTCTGTAGTCTCGCCAATTTTTTTGTGAGTCCAGTCTTGGATGCATTTGGGGGGGGCCGGGGGGCGGGGGGTGGTTGGCGAAAGAAGCAATTGAAACACCCAAACAATACAATACTGAAGACAATGTTTTTGAGCATTATGCCGGATACGCTTTACCCACAAAAAAAGATCAACAAATCAAATAAATAAATAAATATGAAAACACCAAAAAAAAAAAAAAAGAAAAGATGATTCAATGGCGTCGCCCTAACCCTGTCGATATCCATTTCCCTGTTCTCGACCCCAGCCCCCCAACACCACCACCAAAACCTCACCACCCTCCGTTAACCGAATCCTTCGTCAGTATAGAGTCCACTCTCTCGGAGAGCTACCACACAGTGCCCTCGTTCATTTCCGAGGGCGGATGGGACAGGTGGTTGTTGTATACGCTGCCGTTCAGCGACAGTGAGGTAAAGGGCGGACTAGGGCCGAACACCTCGGATGAGATGCTGTGCAGGGGTCCCGGGATGCCGGGTTCTGGGCTGGGAGAGTCGCCCGGATGGTGGGACATTATATCGGAGAAGCGTTGCACCTCGCTGGAGGGGTGGTGGCCCGGCAGGGGGTGGTCCATACCTCCGAGGGGGGTGCCCGTGGGGCCCGAGGAGGGCACGAAGGGGAGATCGACCGGGGTCTGGGCCTGCGACGACGGAGGCCCCTGAGGGAAGAAGTCATAGTTCCCTCCCGGGCCGTAGTACTCGCTTTGATAATCTGCAGATCCAAGAGAAGAAGAACAAAAAAAAAAAATCAACGTTTTGGTATGAGAACAATGGGTGTGCAGAAATCATTCCGGAGACATTGAGGAATTCATTGAATATACATAGCTTGATTTGTATTAGAGAGAGAGAGAGAGAGACCCTCGCCGTACTACATTAGTCACACAGCACGTTACACTTAAATCAAAACTGCAATTGGGTGGGGAGAACAACGTGGCCACAAAATTAATTAAAATGGGGGGCCATTTCATCAGCAATTCTACCTACTGAGACCGATCTTTCTTTTTTTTTTTTTCTTCACTTCAGCAGAATATTATAAGACTTTTTGCTTCAGCAGAAAGGACAAAAGGCCCGAGCACAAATGACATTCTCTGAAAATTATCAGATATTTCAAAGCATTTTGAAGGAAGAGTGTGCATTTGTATCAAATCACTGGGATGTAAACATAACTTCATGTAAACTTAAATCGCTGCTCACTGATTTTCCAAAAAGCTTATGGACGAGGTCGCCCAAACTGAATAATATAACACAAACTGGATTTATTTTAAGAAAATAAGAGCCTTATCGCTGAATATCCAAACTTTCCATAATGTTAAGCAGGAACAGAAAATTGCATATATTTGTTTCTACATATGTTATTTAAATTGTATGTACTAAATTAACTTAACATGCACAGGCCAATCATAGTGCTGTATTTCGTTGAGGTAAAAAAAAAAAACTAAATAGAAGTGTTTCTTATTCAACACCTGCTGACTATATGATAGGGCCTTGTTTCATTACAGCAAGAAATGTCAGGAAAACAGAAAATAAATGACAGAAGAAATAAGGAAATATAAATAATAATTTGAACAATATGTTAAATAAAATGTGACTGGAACATAGAGCAGCGAGATAAGACAGGAGAATCACTTTAACTTGAATTTAAAAAAGAAAGATGGTTCATGAGAGAAAAAAACTCTTTGGAGGACGTAAAAAAAAACAGAAAAATGTAATTGTACGCATACCTCCATAGTAGGAGAAGGGCCCGTTGGGGATGAGCTCCCCGGGCTCCAGCCGGTCCACCAGCGTCCTCATCCGCCTCGGGCTCCGGAAAAACGCGTGCCTCCGAGCGCCCAGCGCGCTCAGCTGCTTCATGCGCCTCTCTTTGGACCGTCGGTTCTGGAACCAAACCTGAAAACACACAAACACACAAACCTCATGTCACTCAGCACGTGCAATAGACTTCTTCTGACGCCATTTTGATTGCAAGTCAATATTGTGTGTGTGTGTGTGTGTGTGGGAGATGGAAGAGTGCACACCAGCAATATTTCCACTATCTGTTTATATCATATTTATAGCTTATTTTGTATATTGTATATTGGTAGAATTTCAATTTTTTTTTATTCTTATTTTATTTTAACGTTTTTATCTATTCTTTTTTTTTAATTATACTGTTTACTTGCACCAACAAAACCAAAGCAAATTCCTAGAGTATACCTCTTACACCTGGTAATAAACATGATTCTGATTCTGAGAAATAGAGGTGGCTTAATGAATATGTAAACAAATAAACAAAAAAAAAATGTTGTGGATTTTGTTGTTTTTGTAATCTGCAAATAAACCTCACTGTGTAAATTCTCCCGCCATACAAAAAAGCAAGTGTAATTAGGTGTCATATTTACCTTGGCACCTGCACCCGCATTGGGCTTCTACTTTATTAGAGTAAATAACCGCGCTGGGCTGTGTGTGTTTTGCGGTGTGCGTGCGTGATGAGCCGTGTGCGTTAAATCCGCAAAGGCTCTGCGGTGGAGAGAGAACTGCGCACCAATTATCGTTACAGGAGCGAGAGTCACATCTAACCTTCCCTAATGATCTTTTAACCCTCCATTTACTCCGACTGAAGGCTGCAGCAGCGGGGGCTTAAAATCTCCAATTAATGCTTAATAGGAGGGTTGTTACCAATATATTACCGGGCTCTTGGAGGTTATCATTTCCTAATCTATAGGCCGGCTTCCTTTAATTACAAGCTTCCCTTTTTCTCCCCCTTCTCTCATGCTCATACATATTAGATACCCCTACTTCGCCACTTTCACTTTATCGCCATTAATCTGCTATGCTGAACCTGTTTTACCTGTGACCTGCCCCGCAGCCTTCTCCTCCACATTATGATACAAAAAACTAAAAAGAAATCTGCTTTCCAATTAGTTCAGAGGAATAGGTCTGTTATTACACCTGATGGGTAATAATATTTTGGCTCTTGAATCTATAATTTACAATAGTTCCCCTATGAATCAATAGATGAGATCAAAGATGCACCAACAGTGGCCACTTTTAAATCTATAGACTCAAGACCAAAAACTGTTCTCAGACGCTTTTCTTAATTGTGATCAAATGCTGAACTTTACTGTCTTTTGATTGTTTTTATTATTATTTTTTTTTTCTTTTAACTTATACTTTTATATTCCATTATTCGTTTTTATCTTGTGCACTCTGTTGCTCTTTTATCTTGCTTTTATATATATGTGAAGCACTTTCAATTGCCTTTGTGTATGAAATGTGCTTTATAAATTAACTTGCCTTGCCTTTGGTGCGCTGCGTAAAAAAAAAAACGCTTTAATTTTTTTGGGAGGAAATCCCCAAAGAAAAAAAAAATAGTCCCACATACAAAAGATGGGGGCAATAATAATAATAATAATAATAATAATAATAATAATAATAATAATTGTCTGTGTCTTGCTCTTTGTTTAACTTAATGTGGCCCTGCTGTAAATCAGAGTTCCGAGGAGACAATCTGAAGACCCTTGAAACAGATTTCTGTCTTTTCCACTTGGCTGGAAATGCTCCCAGCATGGCTAAATGTGGTCGCAAAACGTGCTGGCTGCGCGGTGCCAGGACTCCCAGCAGCTCCCAGCAGCCTCGGCGCCAGTTGGCGACTTTGCCTCGTCGCCTGCGCCAAGAATCAAAAATACCCATATAAATTACCCGTTTCCAAATCAACCCCTCGTCCGTCGGCCAATCTTTTTGGCCTAATGAATTCAATGTGACCGCGCAGTTTGAAGGGAGGAGGCCCTCGTTTTAAAGAGGGGTGAAGGATGTGATGCAGGGGGGGTGATGGGAGGTGGAGCCTCTCTCTCTCTCTCTCTTTCTCTCTCTCTCTCGCTCTCTCTCTCTTGATGGGTCATGGCAAGTCTGGCAGCTTGGCAGGGACATTTTTTTTCCATAAAATATAAGCTGTTACATCACACCTTTTTAATGGGTGCGTAACACCCTATAAAACAGAAAAAGGCGCGAGCCCACCTCCTCAACCTGTGGGTGTCCACCCTGAATATTATTTCCATAATATCTCAGACAGATTTTAGAAGATCCCCCTGTTTTGATGATTTACTATTGAACCATAAATGACTGGGGACGGTGAGAACTATAATTACAATAGTGTAAGATTATTTTTCATAAACTCTGAAATGAGGACATTGATTTGTATTTGAAGAGGGGGGAAGAATGTAAGATTAGATTTATTTTTGTAAAGATTTATTTTATATAGTATACATATTGTATTATGCTCCTTTAAAGTTTGATCTGGAACTATATAATATGGCGCACTTTACACGTGTGCTTGTGTAAGGTGAGTGATGATTAAGATTGTGCGGAGTGATATGAAGTAAGAAGTGATGTGACACCTTTTAGGTGATCGGTGTTCAATTGTCCTTATAGGCTGGAGTTGAGACATTAAAGTGGATCCTGTTGCACGGACGAAGCTCTTGCTTTACCCACAGCAGCCCTACAGTAGTTTAATTAAGTAACACAAAAGTTTATAGTTAAGGCAGCGAGACGCCTGCCTTACAATCGTGATTTTAGCTGCTGTGCCACGTGGAACCCCAAGTTTGAGAAACACCCCCTCATAAATATGGGCTATTAGCCATCTTTATTTGGTGGTTATAGTGAATGAAGTCATAGTGAAAACAAGTGGATAATCCAGTATAGGAGGATGGATGCTAAAATGTTGCCGGTCCTTCACGGGGCGGATGTGGCTCAGAGGGTAGCGCCAATCGGAAGGTCGGTGGTTCGATCCCCGGCTGCTCCGGGTCACATGTCGATGTGTCCTTGAGCAAGATACTGAACCCCAAACTGCTCCTGAAGGCTGAGCCATCGGTGTGTGAATGAGTATTTAGATTAGATCCTGATGGGCAAAGTTGGCACCTTAGTAGCCTCTGCCATCAGTGTGTGTGAATGGGTGAATACTGACATGTAGTGCTTTAAGTGGTCGGAAGGCGAAGACTAGAAAGGCGCTATATAAATGCAAGTCCTTTTACCTGGATGACCCTCATGTTGAGTCCGGTCTCCTGGGCCAGCTGTTCCCTGATGTGTCTCGTGGGTTTTGGGGTGGCAGCGAACGCCGCCTTCAGCGTCTCGAGCTGTTTGGCCTTGATGGTGGTGCGCGGGCCGCGCCGCTTCCCGCCGAGGTTCTGGTCGTCGTTCTCGTTGTTCACCGTCTCTTTGTCGGACAGGGCGGCTATCTCCGTGTCCTTTAGGACCACGTCGTCCTGTAGCTGGTCTTGAGAGTCCGGTGATAGACTGGGGTCGCTACATGCCGTTACTATAAAGAGGAGAGAGGATATGTGGAATATTAGAAGAGTCTCCAAAACATGGGAAATATTGCAGTGATGGAGTGGCGCACAGTGGAAAAGAGCTACACTATATGTATGTAGTGGTCAATTAAAGGTGGCTGAACTATGGCCTCAAGGCTGTGATGCAAACTACCACCAATATTAATAAAAACAAATGGTATTTTCTGAGGTTTTTAAACGCTGCTGTGTGGCGTGTCCAGATCCATGTAAACATGTAGAGATGGGAATAACATTCATTTTATAAATAAAAAGCAGCTGATGTGTTTTCTCCTAAAATACTTTCTTATTAACTAAAATTTGCAAACAAACCTAGGTGGCTGAACTATGACCTCAAGTTGGTGATGCAAACCATCAACATTAATAAACATAAATGGTATTTCCTGAGTTTTTTTTTTTCATATAAACGTGTAGAGATGGGAATAAAAAATAATTTTATAAATAAAAAGCAACTGATGTGTTTTCTCCTAAAAGACTTTCCTATGAACTAAAATTTGCAAACAAATGTATAGGCCTAATAAAACTCCTCTGAAAGATTAAGGAACAAACAATTACACTGTAAAAGCCCAAATATGTCATCTGGTGTGGAGAAAAATAAAAGGCTTGAACTGAGAATATGGCAATAGACTATATATGGACTGTGATTGTAGTTGAATTCTCTACTCTCTGAATGGCGCGTCTATAAGTCCTGGTCATGGAAATGATGAAGCCAAAGTCTGGGCTGAACACATCACATCCATCACAATTTATCCCGCATAGCACACCAACACACACACACACACACACACACACACACACACACCAACACACACACACAGAGACGTACCTGAGAGGAGGTTGGTGTCTTTTACATTGGTGTTGTTTACGTAATCGTCTTTACAAACGAATTTGTTCTCGTCTATGATGTAGAGCTCCTCGCCGGTGGAGAGCTGCTTATTGCACATCATGCAGGTGAAGCAGTTGAGGTGAAACACTTTGCTGCGGGCCCTCCGGACCAGGTCGTTGGGAGAGATGCCCTGCGAGCAGCCGCCACACTTCGTGCCGAACCTTCTGCGGGAAGAAGAAGGAGATTTTTTTGTTATCAAATACATATATATATATTTTTTTTTTGCAGAAATCATTGTTGAAGCGTTTAAATAATAATAATATCGACGCCCAGTCATTTAGCAGAATATAGATTCACATTTAAAAAATGTTGTTGACTAGACCAACTTCAAGTCACATGAAATAAAAGGGTTTATAATAGAGTCTAGACATGAAGTAAACCTTTATTGACCAGTTGAATTCGGGGACTAACGTCGAATCATAACCCATTCTTTAAACATAACATTTTACATGAAAATAAGAATAAAAATAATAATGGTGAAAAGATGTCTCTATAGATAAAATCCAGATACTCAAATATGTAGAAAAGAGAACAGCTTCATGTGTAGACTGACACTTTTAAAAACGCATTTTAGGAGCTTTTTTGGACCTTATTCTATTATGCTACAGAATTAAAAATTAACATCCATGCTCAATAAATAATGGATATAATAATAATAATAATAATAATAATAATAATAGGTTAAAGTGTAACATTATTTTTTGTATCTATAATTAAGCACACGTTGGGAAAATTACGCTCTAAATACTTTATTATAAAGGAAATATAGTGATGTTGCGCTTAAGCTAAATGTTTATTTTTTTTTAAATAAGAAGCTTTGCACAACTGTGCATAGACCTACTAAAGTGAGTAGTTTTATTGACTATATTAAATATTTGATCTCTACATTTCCAACCTTTTTTTGTTCCATACAATACTATAATATTTACACGTTTTGCACGAAGATGAAAACCAGTAATTACACAGGTCCATTTAATACTAGAACACAGCACAAGCTGCTCTGTAATAATAAATTATAGCCCTGCCATTGCCTTCACCATTAAACAATGTGTATTGAGTGGTGTGCACTGGCTTGTTGACTGGAAGTCTGTGATTGCATTGTCTGCGGACTTGATCTTTTCAACTAGTTTACTATTCAAATCCACTTATCACGTCCTCCTCAGTCGGACTGAGCAAACACACCGGGCAGCGGCTCCTCTGGTCGGAGTTTGATCCTCCGGCCGCCTGCACCTTGTCAAAAATCACACCCAAAGTGTGATTTCCTCGATTTCCTAACAACAAACCCCCCTCTCCACCCACTGAGAGCGAGTGCACACGCGTTTAATGTTGCTGCGCCTCTTTTCTGTTGTTGTTTAGCATAAGAATCCAAATTAACAAGCTTTTAATTACTCGCTCCTAATCAAAGCTTATCGCCTCCTCGTCCTCACTCACGCCTACAGGCACGGACAGGTCGCTTTATCCACTTACTTAGAGAATAAATAAATAAAGCATAAATAAACAAGTAAAGCAGAAACTCTGCGTTCTTGTAATCTTGTGTGTGTAGTCAACAGATGTGTCAAGTTTTTTGTTTATTTAGTTAATTCAATTTGAACTATTTGTCTGGAAAAAAAAGCATGTCTGGATTTTTAATAATTACTTAATGTTTAGTCAACACTATAGTAATAGTATGCAAGCCATTTAAAAGTTGTAAATAAAATAAAAGATACAAAAAAATAATCTGCACTAAATCTTTTTAGTTTTTCTATTTTTTTTCAGTAAAATTTAATGTTTGGCCTAAAATTATAAGTGTTTTCCATCTTTTTTTTTTATGATGCACCATCACAATTTTATGCTGCTATTTAAATGTCTTCATCATTTCCTAAAAAGGCACGTGTGCCTGTTGACCTGCTGCTTCTTACAGTCCAGCTCCTGACATGAAACCACACACATTCATAAACAAAAAAACACTAGTGGCGATTTTTTTTCCCCGATCTTACCTAAAGAAATCATTTTTGCAGTACAGTCTCCCCTCTCGAGAAAAACATTTCTCTGTCAAATTACATTTGCACTCGCAGCACTGCACGCACTTCACGTGCCAGGCTCTATCCAGCACGTTGAGCAGAAAGCGGTCCAGAATAGGCCTCTCGCAGCCGGCGCAGTGGACCATGGCTTTTGGTTTTGGGCTATATACCACCCACACAAATGAAGCGCACACACTCAAACTAAAATCAACAACACAGGGCCGAGCATTGACCGAGTATATCTTGCTTTCTCCTGGTCAATGTGCGCGGAGAAGCCAGTCGATCAGGTGTCAACACAGTTTTCTCCCTGCATGCGTAAAAAGGCTCCAAAGGAAAAAAAACAAAAACACGTCCTCTCGCTCAGGTTCGAAAAGCCAAAAAAAAGGTGAAAAAAATAATCAGTCCTTCATTGAATCCGAGGGCAAAAAACACACAATTTCAACCAAAAAAATGTAGATTTCAACACGGGAAGCTGCAGCAGATCGGACCACCGGAGCCAGTTTGGTTGTTGTCCCGGCGCTCTTGGATGTGACGCATCGGTGAGAGGAGCGTGGTGTGTGCCAGTCAGTCAGTCAGTGCTGGAAGAAGAGGCGTCTAATAATAAGATGCTTTTAGGGCAGAGCAGAGCTGTCACACAACAAGACACGCACGCCTATACATATTTCAGTGTACTTTGACATGGCAGCGTATCCACTTGTTCAGAAAAGCCGGCGAGAAACAAAATTACACACCCCAAAAAAAAGAGTGTCAGTCCGATGATCCTGGACGTTTCAGCTCTGTGGTGCTGATGCTGCGATGCGCTGGAGGCGGCTCCGGTAGTAGTAGTCAGTGTGTGGGATGCTGGGATGCCCTCTCAGTCTCCAGTACCGTGTGTATGTATGCTGGGATGCGCTGGTCTCCAGTAAAACTGTCTTGCTCCTAAAGCTCCAACCCAGCCTTATTCCCAGCCTCCTGACGTCAGGCCGCGGCCGGACCAATCAGAAGCGCGCCATGCCAGCAAACCATCAAGCCGCCCCATCATAACCACAGCGAGGGCTCTGCCTGCTATTTATGCCACACATCTCAAGACACCAATTGTCAAGAATTTGCCTGCAAACTGTCATATGTTAGTGAATGTGTTTGGAGGAAGAAGCAGCCGCGGCGAAGAGGAGAGAGACGGAGAGACGCCACTTCTTCTCAGCTGATGAGCAAATTGTCTTCTGGGCATGAGGGGTGGCATGAAGGAGGAAGGAATCTGAGCAGGTAGATACAGAGAGGCGTCTTCGGGATATAAAGAAGCTGGAGGCGCACATATTGCATGGCGCGCGCTCTCCTGTTTATTCATGTAAAAGTTACTTTGCGAGCAGAAAATTACGCACAAGTCGGGCATGTTTTGGTTTTGTTGTTTTTTGGGAATAACTGGAGGCTTTTTATCATCAATAAACCAGCTGTCCGTTAAAATATAACATCTTAACTGCCTGCTTTTGCACTTGGACGTTCATCCATATAGAGCTAAATGTTTGATTACGCAGCAGAAAGCTTGCAGAACATCTCTTGCCAAGATTTAGTTGTGTTCTGGAAATATGATGTTACTCTCTTCTCACAGCGTCGTGTAACATCACACAATGTCATGTGCTCATTAACAAATTTTCTGCGCGCACTTTCTCCTTGGGTGTGATGTAGAGGAAGCCTGGAAGTGAAAGACAGAAAAGGCTCTAAAGTTGACAGCTCGTGCAAAGCTCAGCGCGTCAGGAGCTCGCGGCCCAAGACACCTTTGGACGATTCATTAGGGAGATCCAATCCAATTCAAGTCCACCTTAAGTAAATAACACCATGCGCCTATAACAGCCTGCTGGATTAGTACTCATTTCCCATCAAATCAAAGAGACCAGTCAAGTATATTGTGTTGATGATTTACAGGCCTGCATGCTCTTCTATAAGATTCTTTTTTCTTCTTTTTTTTTTCCTGTTTGCTCAATGAAACATAGATTGTCTATAGACTGCAGGTAAATAAAGTTTGCATGCTTGTTGAACAAATTCGTTTTCTATCTATACCCAACATTGAAGCAGTTTGTAGTAATTAATCTGTGAAACGTTTGTTTACATCTATTGTGGCCTGTGAGACAGTAGTTTAATAAATGTAATTACCGTAAGAACATGTTGTATTTGTCTTTATTGTAAATAGAAACAGAATGTCACGTTTATTTGTGCGTCTCCAACATGGAATCAAGCTCAATAGCTCCGCACTTTAAAGAGGACATATCATGCTCATTTTCAGGTTCATGTTTGTATTTTGGGTTTCTAGTACAACATGTTTACATGCTTTAATGTTCTAAAGACACTTTATTTTTCTCATACTGTCTGTCTGAATATACCTGTATTCACGCTCTGTCTGAAACGCTCCGTTTTAGCGCATTTCAACAGAATGGCAACGGAATTGCCTTTCTAGGAAACAGCTTGGGTTCATATTTACTTCCTGTCAGCTGATGTAATTTACATACACTGCAACAGGAAATAAACTGGGACACATTTAGTATGTTTACGTTTAAAACTGTGAAATGGTCTAAATATTGTAGATTTGTGACATCACAAATGGACAGAAATCCTAACGGACAAACGGTCCGTGTGTATTTCTAACCAGCTTTATGATATAAAAGACATGAAAATCTCACTTTTTACAATATGGGACCTTTAAGCAAAAAAAGCGACCTCAGAAACACCCATTTACTCTCTAACCAATAGCGCGCCAGCATCCTCTTGCATATGGGCTGCTTCTCATGCAAAACGCCCGTCCAGCTGCCTCCAGGCGTCTGGGGAGCGCCTCTTCAACAGGACATGTGTTAGTGGCTTGGAGGAAAAAAGGAGAGATAAGGCTTCAAAACACACGTTTCTTTTTTTTTTGTTTTTGCTGCACCTCTTCAGCCCGACATTCTCCTCTGTTTCTCTCTCTCCTCCAGTCTCCCATCTCTTTTTCCTCCCCCTTTACTCCACTTGTTCCTGCCTGTTTGTGAACGGTGCGTCCGAGCGCATTCTGCTGAGCATCTGGTTATGTTTCCATCAGAGAGAGATGGAGAGAGAGAGGGGTCAATTGAGCTCCATGACAACATGGGCCGCCCATAGTTGTACATAGAGGTGGGCAATCAGCAATGGAAATATTCTGTTGGACTACAAAACGCACTTTTCTTTTCTTTTTTTTTCCCCGCACAAAAACCTGCAGAAGAATGTGAAAATAACTCCAGAAAGCCTGTCTGTAGTCTGCAGGCCTTATATACTCTCTCCACTATACCACACCAACTTGTAAATGCAGCATGTAAACAACAAAAGTTGTTGTTATTTCCATGTGTAGAAGATGCCTTGATAGTCTGTCAGTGGGGATAATCTCTGCCTGATTTAGAATAAGCCAGAGAGAGAGAGAAGAAAAAACAGCCAGCTCACAGAGGCAGATTAATCCACGAATAGAAGGAAATCAAAATATAGGCTTAAAAATATCTCAACTCCCCTCCAGGCAAAGGCACTATTAAATGCAAAAAAAAAAAAAAAAAAAAATGGTTTTAACCTTACCACTGTAATCCCTTACTAGCAATAGATTATATTCTCACTCATTTTCATTCTGATGCAGGCAGAAATTGTAAAATTGGAATTGGCTGCGCAGCGTTTAATGTGCTCAATAAATTGGAAGAAAACAAAACTTATTCGTTTTTTTGTCCTGCTTGAATCTCAGAATGGTTGGAGGTAGATTTGAAGGCGAGAGGCCGTCTTGGCAGACCTGTGTAGAAGTGAAAACAGTAGTTGAAAATGAAATACCCAAATTAAATGAAATGTATCTTTTAATGGTGTCCATTAAGAGGCCTTTAATTTTACTCACATTTAATATTTTACGTATTTCTTCTTTACTTCATCCAAAGTCTAATTTTGGACAGTATAGACTATATACTGTTCATGGAACCACAGGTATAAGAAAAAGGGATATTCTTGCATCAGGTTCCATATAGTGTTGTAAAGCAGCCCATGAGATTTGGGGTTTATGAAGTGCAGACAAGTGAACTGGTACACTGCGAAGATAATTAATCTGAGATAATGAATGAGGCTGTGAAGATGCATGCAATCATTAATTCTAATCATGACACGTTTATTTGTCTCCCTCTCTCTCTCTCTCTCTTTCTCTCCTCCAGGCTCAGTTAAGAGACACAATGTCACCACAAACAATGCATGAGGGGCATGGCTGAAGGAAGGAAGGAGAGAGGACGTTCTATGGAATAAAGACTGAATCGAGCAGGTGATTAGATGGGTTGGGAAGAGGTGTTGGAGGAAGATACTAAAAGCGCATTTCTTCTTGTAGGTGTAGTTTTCCCAGGGTGTCCAGGCTGTGGAAGTCGGAGCTGTGTGACATTACAGCCGGACCAGCCTGCCGGGGGGACAAACCGTGACTCCGGTAATACAGAGAGAAATATCACCCCCGACTGGAGCTTTGATCAACTGAGTGTACCGGAGGAGGAGGAGGAGGAAGAGGAGGAGGAAGAGGAGGGTGGAGTATACCGCTCCGCTGCTCTGCTCTTTGCAGTCTCTCCTCCAATGGATTTTTTTTTTTGCTCTTTTTTTTTACAAAAGGAATATTGCCCAACAGGCGGCTGATATTCATAATTGATAACAAGACGCATTGATCATTCTGGCTTATGAATGCGTTTATTTTTTTTTTAGGAATAAACAGCCTCATTTCTGTGAAACTGCAGTTTAATATCATTTGTATAATTTTTCATCTCTGTTCCTATAAAACTCCATAGGTGGGAGTATAGGAATATTTTGCAAAATGAGCAGTTGTGACGAAATGTGCATATTTTGAAAGAAAGAAAGAAAGAAAGAAAGAAAGAGAAAGAAAGAAAGAAAGAAAAAGAAAAGCTCATGAGAAATGAGACATTATTCCATTTGATTACATTGCACTTACTGAATGTAGTGTAACACAATTTACGTGGAATTAAACACAAAGAGGATTATTTTAAACGAAAAAACGTCTAAAACTCTTTTAAAAAAAAGCAATTTTTTTTGCCAATAACGAAAAGCAGCATCAGATTGTAAGTGTGTTATTTAAAAGTAGTATTTATACGTAACACAGAAAGCTGCTCTAACAAATGCGTAAACGGTGCTTTCCACTTTTC
Source organism: Sebastiscus tertius (assembly GCA_916701665.1). Taxonomy (NCBI): domain Eukaryota; kingdom Metazoa; phylum Chordata; class Actinopteri; order Perciformes; family Sebastidae; genus Sebastiscus; species Sebastiscus tertius. Next base: position 23,987 of record CAKAOH010019620.1, read on the forward strand.
ACTTGTCACCTCTTCTCTTTCGCAAAGTGCTGCACGAAAAGCGCGCACATTTGACGCAAAGTTTCCCATCATATTCATAAACTGTGGGTGAGTTTGAGGATGGAGGAGAGAGAGAGAGAGAGTGTGTGTAGGGGGGCCACTTTCCTGTCCATGCCCTGCCCAGTCCGTCAATCATTGTTCACCGCATTATCACGCACTTCCAGGACCGAAATCCAACCACCCCTCCTTCCTCTGTCCATCCATCCATCCATCCATCCATCCGTCCGTCCATCCATCCATCCATCCATCCATCCATGCACACAGAGTCCCACGATCGACTGGCTGAGCTGTGTCCTCCCCTCCCTCCTCCTCCTCCTCCTCCTCCTCCTGTAGATCAGCAGCCAAACATATGCCGATGTGAACTCATGGCGGATTATTGAGCCAACACCAACTCTACGCAAACATTTTCCAGACTTCCCAACTCCGGTCCGGCCTGTGCTGAGAGAAATCCAATGGGATTTATAGATCATCTCCCTACAGCTGTCTCTTCTCAGCCAGTCAACCCCCAACTCTCTCTCTGTCTCTCTGTCTCTCTGTCTCTCTCTCTCTTTTTCTCTCACAGACACACACACACACACACACACGTACGTTTTCTCAAGGAGATCATATGATTCGTTGAATTTGGAGCTTTGAGGTCCAGAACAAGTGACCCTGCCGAGACTCCGAGGTCATCCAGAAACAAGGCCACCGCCACCACCACCACCAGAGTCCCACTCACTCCTCTAGGGGGCGAATTCAATCCGGGTAAAGAGAAGCTTATAGGCAATGATACTATTATTACTATAGTATATATTATTATGTCCTTAATTCCAAGTTATTGCTGCATGGCGTTATGTCAGAGTAAAGCTTTGCACATGCCATATTTGGTAATCAATGTAAAACTGGATAAAAGGCTTATTTATTAATTGAATACGAATTATATTTTATTTGGAGTTCTCCTAATTAAGTTTGACAGGTGATTGATGTAGCCTATAGTACATTTTTATATTTAAATATCTATATATAAACGAACAAGCAAAAAAACCTGAAGAAAATTTCTCCAAAATTGTTGTTATGCTATAGAAGTCATATGGAAGCGTTAAAGTTAATACACATGTAGAACATTGGTCAGGAGATTGCACTCATATTTACATCATATCAGGTTGTGAACACTAACTGACTGGCTCAGACAGGTGTGGGGCTTCGTCAACAAAAAAAAAAAACCCTTCACGTTCACACTGTGGATCAAAACTAAAAAACTGCCTTTTTTTTTTTCCTCATTTGCTCTAAACAGAGTGGCTGAGAAATGAGCGCACATATAAAGGGCTCTGCATGGGAAGCAGCCTCTAAAGCAGTTCCCCTAGTTCAGATTAATGGCTCTCCGCGCTTATTCTGCAGTCGGGGTGAAAGGGCTAGGATCACTAATGATTATAATATAATGTGTGGCGATAACCACTCCCTTTGAGATATTATCGCCCGATGGCCAATGCTCTGGGGACGGTGCTGCATGGCTGCAGAGCAAAAGATAGCTGCTGCTGCTGCTGCTGAAGCTGCTGCGACGGATTTCTGCGCTTTGGAATAAAAAAAAAAGCCCGCAAGCACGAATAGAGAGGGAGAGCTGTCCGCCGCTGATACCTGCATTAAAATAGAGCAGACTGGCCCATACATGCTGCTCAACCATTCACCTCTTTTATTTATTTATTTATTTTGATGATCATTTTTTATGGTTAGAATAATATCCTACATCTAATTCCCACCTTAAAGTGGTCAATCCGACTGTTTTTTTTCAATAGTAACCACCACCAAGTGATTTAATTACTAGGCCCCAGTATACCTGGAACATTTAGTGCGTTTTCTAAAAGGGCTTTTTAAAGAGGCCCTGTGGAAAACCTCACGGAGCTTATAGCCTATATTTGATCCCACACAAGAAAACGGTCTTAAAGGTTTTGGTTCAGAGTAACATAGAGCAACATAAAACCTAAATTATAATAAAACATTTTTAATTGTAAAATAAAATAAGATGGATAAAATACAAAGTCTAGTGTGATTCTTAAAATATATGATTTGATGCCATTCAATTTCAAAAGTCTGCTTTTTCACCATATCACCATTTTCTGACCAAACCCCTTTCTGTGGAGTGCTGCTGAGTGGCCTTCAAAGGCACACTGTATATATGCTCTTTAGTGGATGAATTCTTTCAAACAAAAAAAAAACTTAAATCAAATTACTGTGGCTAAAATTTTGCTTATTCTGAAACATTTGTCTTGTAGCAGTTGCTGCTGCTTTACTATATCTTATACATACGCATGTACTGTATGCTATTGGGTTTAAACTGTTGGAGTGGAGCTATAGCACTGAAAACAAATCCGTGGCCTACCTATATTCATAATCTCTAGATATAATTAGAATTAAACCTCTTTGCAAATGCATGTTCCAAATGCAGCTATATAGGCCTGTACAATAAGAGCCTGTCACTGTTCTTCCTCATCCAAAGAGCTACAAACAGTAAATATTGTGGAATCACAGATGTCCATGTTACATAGAAAAGAAAAAAAAAAAAAAACAATAAACAAGAATGAACGCGCACAACTTTTCCAAAAGCCGATTAGACTGGAGATCCCTGCATAATTATCGACATGCACTGATCAATAACACACAACGCAGTCCTCAACAACATCTGAGTAAAAAAAAAAAAAAAAAAAGGCTGTGAGAGAGAGAGGGAAGGAGAGGAGGAGGAAGAGGAGGAAGAGGAAGAGGAGTGAGTGATGTTGCTGTGCTGGACGCACCGCGGCCAATCCCGCACTATCCATCTTCATTGGAGCTTTGTGTGCGCAAAAAGCAAAGGCGCGCATAAGGTAAAGCCCGCATCAAAGCCGCGGCTTTATTTTTATATCCAATAGATCAGCAGGCAGACAAAGCTTTATTTTCGCCAGGAGAGAGATATTTTACCTCTGCCTTACGGTTTTATGTTGGAGAGGTGTCAGCCGGGGGGAAATGGATGGCTAATGCATAGGCAAAGCGCTGCTCGCCTCCACATGCACGTCAGAGGGGGGGCTGCAGGGGAGAGCAGCGGGGATTTAGGGCCCCTGGGGGCCCAACAGGAGGGGGGGACGGGGGGGGGGGGGGGGGACCAC